>PVLC010003511.1:20000-96250 GCA_004027655.1 Graphiurus murinus | reverse complement strand
ATGTCATGAAAATGTGTTTCTAACAATTGTAATTATACATCATAGTGATGTTGTGGGATAACCCGGTCCCACACGTGGGTCCTTGGCTTCCGTGAAAAAAAGAATTTTAACACGTGTCATTTAGGAACAAAAAAGTAGGAATTTATTTAGGAAAAATAAGGAAAGGGGGAGAAAAACGGGTGAGCAGGCATCTTCCTGACCAGATGCGCGTCCCAGGTCCCAAGAGGCCGAAGCGGGCTGCAACTCCGTCTTTTATAGGCTTTCGAGAGGTGGGCGCAGAAGAAGTGTGGACCTCCTCCTTCTTCCAGGTATTGGTGGGCGACAGGTAGGCGGTCCAAATTGGGCCCTCCTCTTCCTCAGGTTGAGATGGGTCTGACCTTTGCCCTGAGTGTCCGGTGGGGGCTGGGATTTAGGGGATTAACAAGGTGTGGCCCACTTAGACTTTTCCAAGATTGAGCACACCCTATAGGGTGGGGTCAGCTAGAACTCTTCAGATTTTAAAACTATCTTTCCCTTCCCCCCTCAATGTCTCCTTTCTGCCTAAATTTTATTCCTTCTGTCCTACATCAGTGAGGCTTAGAGTGATAAATAAATACATGCATCAAGAATCAGTTGTGTGCTCCCCGCGAGTTCCCCCCACCATAGATAGTCTTTCATCCATACAAGTAACTTCATGTGTGACTAATTACCATCATCAAATTCCCCTTTTCTCCCTCACCTCCTTCCTCTCCCCAGATTCCTCTTCCCCATTCCACTGGTGTCTCCTCTCATTTATCTGAGGTCTTCTTTATTTAGCTTCCACATATGAATGAAAACATATGGTATTTCACATTCTATGACTGGCTATTCCCATCAACGGTATATTAGAGTTCCTATTTTGCCACATCTTCACCAGCATTGATTGTTTGTATTCTTGATGATTGCCATTTTAACTGGGCTTAGAAGGAATCTTAGTGTAGTTTTGGTTCACATTTCCCTGATTGTTAATAATGTTGAACATTTTTTTTCATATATTTATTGGCCATTTGTATTTCTTCTTTTGAGAAGTGTCTGTTCAGATCCATTGCTCATTTTTTTTCATTTAAAACTTAATACTCAAAAAACAAAGGATCATCTTCATAGTATTGCCTATGGAAATCCTCCTTTTGCTCCCCAAAGTCATGTCTCTCCCCAAAGCAAAAGATAGAATAAAATTACCCCACCTCAATTTCCCCCAAAATTTCATTTTATTATAGCATCATTTTAAAGTCCAAGATCTTACCTATAGTTCATCAGTTCAAAATTTTCAAAGCTTGTCATCAATATCTGTTGTGGATGGAAGGCTACCTTCCTTTCATGAGGCTCTGAGGAAGAATCTCTTTCCAAGTTCATTCAGATTGTTGGCAGAACACCTTGTAGGTATAGGACTAAGGTCCTGTTTCCTTGCAGACAGTCATCTAGGAACTTCACTTTGCTCCTGGAGGCCAGTTGCCTTATATCTGCAAAGCCCCCTTTTCCATATAACATAACATATTAATGGGCATCTAGGATCGTTTCCATCACCAACAAACAAGTCTCTGCTTCTCTAAACGTTGGGCATTTAGCAATTCAAATTTATTCTAACACTAATATCTAGGGGTTAGTGTAAGCTCCATGGTTTATGGGCTTTCATCTCAAGAGACTGTTCCCCAGTTGATACCAGTTGTAAATCCTGGGCTTCTCATACTTCTGACTCATCAGCCTTATAATTAGAGGTCTCCATGATCTCCTGCTAATGTTCATTAATGTATAAGAATGACTCACAGAAATCAGGAAGGCAACTTACTTACGTTCACTGGTTAATGGTGAATAAGACTCAGGAGCAGTCAGATAGAAGTCTAGGCAAGTTATGGGGGTGTGCAGTCCACTGAACTTTCCTGCCATCCTTCTGGCACCTTGATGTATTCAACTGGGAAGCCCTCGAATCTCATTGTTCATAGGTTTTGTGAACCTTAGTCTCCATCACTCTTTTCCTTTGCTGGACATCAGTGAATTGAAAGTCATCACCATGTATCATTTGTCCTTTATGGAGACCAGTCTCATCTTGCAGTTGTTCACAACCTCCACCCTGTCATCTAGTTAGCATAAACTCTGATGGAATCAATGAGACTCGTTATGAAGAATAAAAGATTCTCCTATCACTCAGGAAATGACAAAGGCATTGGGATCAATATATCAGGAAAGAAATACCAAGTACAAAGCTCTGCCAGGAACAGGGTGCAAAGACAGGGTCCAAATTGTTTATTATCAGATGGCAGCAAGATATCTCTTTATATTTAGTTTATTGGCATTAGGGCAGTATACATTCTCTGCAGCCACCACAGATGGGATCTCCTAAAAGCCTTCAGCATCCTTCCTGTCCCTTCTCCTCTCTGTTATTCCTAATTAACCAAATCTCAATTCTTGGTGTCTGTGGCTTTCTCCATACATATCTGCTGGTTCTGAGAAGCAAGGGCCTCATATTGCATTTATTTACTCTATCTTATCTTTCTTCTTCTTACAATCCACTCATTATAAATTATTTTTCTCCCTATTTTATTATTATTTTCCTTAAAATAAGACTCTGGAACTATGATTACAATTTTGGTTCATGTCATGCCACAGAAAATTTGAATCCTGGGAATATGATGTTAAAGTAAAACCCTGAATTCATTCTATTCAGCTATTGTTGAGAGTATCTGTTACTTTCAGCCCCAAAACACAGAAGGTACAGAAGAGATAAAGGGAGATTCTTGCAACTGAATTAAATTGAAAACAGAAGAGAAAGTATACATTATAATATCGTGTTTTTATATTTTAATTTAGATCATTGATTCTGTGGAGAACAGAGATTATTTTAAATGTTTATTTTAGCATTGTGTCATATAATTATTGCTACTTAGGTTTGATGTCCAGGAGAGTCAATACAATCTGAGAAATAATATAGTGAACATGCTTTTAAAAAGAAAATGAATTGTTCATTTGACATTAATAAAAATATTTTTTAGTACCTACTCTATATGTCAGTGCATATTATTTGTCATTGTTCTAGTGAATGGGATTCACAGGAACAAAGCAGATACAAAATCCTCATAGTTGACTACATAAGTAAATTATATAGGATGTTAGAAAATAAATGCTACTTACCAAAAATAAATAAAACAAACAAACAAACAAACAAAAGACCTGGGCAGAATAAAAAAAAAAACATCAGAAATGTTGATTCTTGGATAGAAAATTAATTTTAAATGTGTCTGGAAGAAAATCTGTCTAAGAATGTACCATTTGAGCCAAGGCTTGAAGAATGATGCAGTTATCTAGACAAAGTGCAAGAAAAGGAACAGTAGAGCAAAGCCCTATGGTAAGACCACACTTGACAGGTTCTAGGGAAAGCCATTGAGCAGTGGGGATGAAGTACAGGCAGTGTGGAGGAGGGACAGAATTGAGGCCAGAGAAATGAGAGAGGTCAGGAAGGGATGTGTAGCTCCTGAAAAGATATCAGATGTTTTCTCTGAGAGAAAGGAGACATTGAGAGACTTTGAGTCAAGTTTGACATAATAATAGGATTGTATTTTAAAACACTCATTTGGATGCTTTACTGTAGGTAATTTTTGGGGACGAGGTAGAACAAGGAATTGATTATGAGACTACATCTTTAATCCTAATTAACCAGAAAAAATGGAGGCTTACACCAGGGTGTTAAAATATAAGAATGAATTTTGGGCAAATTGTTGAAATGTTGATGTATTTTGAAGATGTAACCAAGACAGTTTCTTGAAGGACTGATTGTGGATGTAAGAGAAAGCAAGAAATCAAGGATAAATCTACATTTTAGGCTCAAACAATTAGAAAGTTGAAGTTACTCATAGAGAGGAAGAAGGCAGGTAAAGCAGTTTGGGGGAATATCAGAAGCTTAGTTTTGGTTACAATAAGTTCGAAATATGTATCCGATATCTAAATGGAAATGCCTATTAAACATTCGAGTAGAAATGCTTACTGGATAGCCAAGTAGAAATAAAGAGAGTCTGGAGTTTTAGAAAGAGGTAAGGGGTAGAGATAAAAAGTTATTTCTGGCATTTAGATTCCTGAGAGAATATAGGAATAGCAATGGAGTGACTGGGGAGGGAGTAGAGAGTAGTGAGATGCTACAACTTTAGGAAGTTAGGAAGACCAGCAGGTATAAGACTCGATAAGAAGAGGTCAGAATGGTCAGAAGTTACCAACAAGATGTAGTGAAAACCAAGTGAAGCGAATGTATTAAAGAGAAGGGGTGGTATATGGCCAGGGTCAAATATTGCTGATGGATCAAGCAAGGTGGAGGTTGAGGACTGCTTACTTAAGAAACAGAAGGCTACTGGTGACTTTGACAAAATTAGTTTCATCTAAGTATAGGGTGATAGCTTGCACAAAATAGTCTTAAGGGAGACCGGAAAGAGAAGAATTGGCTAAAGTGAATTCAGACAGCTTTATGAGGAGCCAAGATGAGCAACAAAAGAGAGATGTAGCTGATGAGGAATTAGGTCCGAGGAGGGGTTTTTGTTTTGTTTTTTTTTAATGAGAGAAGTTCAGCATGTTTCGGTGCTGATTAAATTTAGCACTAAGAGGTAAAAATGGTTATGTAAGAGAGGAGAGAAGGACTATGGCAAAATGCTTGAGTGGGTAAGAGAATGGGAACAAATAGCCAAGTGGTGCAAATGGCTACTTAGTTGTGCATAATTCCAGCAGGTGGGAAGGCGGAGCCCATGGAACTGACACTGTGGGTCAGTAGGGAAATGTGTCAAATGGGTCAACTTTCCATGGCTGAGAAGGAAGATAATGGAAAAAGTGAAAAAAATTAAATTTAATTGAAAAATGTTACATGAATATATGTAGGATTTAATTATATTATACAATTATGCTGAAATGTTTTCACAACTGGTCTTATTTAGGTTTAGCTTATTCTTGGAATCCTTTGCTAGAACTTTGAGCCAATGTCTTTCTTTTTCAAGAGTTTATTATTTTCTTCCCAAGTGTCTTGTTTTGCTGGAGTAGTGTTCTGTGATTTCCAGAAATCAGAGTATGTTCCATATTAGATACTTACACTTTGTGCTACAACTTACATATCTCATAACTGATTTTTTTTTGCAAATGGCTTTTAGTCACTTGCAATAATTATTTCTAACATAATTTTCTTTTGAATGTCAGAGTACTTCGCAACTAAACTCTTAAACGTTTTACATAAAAAGGAACCAAATTTATCCAAGCAAATTTACCATATATTTACTTCAGCCACAGATCACACTGCCTGATGATCGTAAAAAAGGAAGAATCTTGCTATCATAAAATAATGCTATATGAAAACCAGCCACATCATGAAATTCAGCTCCTGTATACAAAATAGGAGTCAGTGCATTGGAATAAATGCTGTAATAAAAAGACAAGTTGTTCTAACACATGCTAACTTCCTAAGAATAGATTTCAGTGAAATAACCAGTTAGACATCTAGACACCGTACAGAAAAGCTATGCCTATTTAGTCTCATTAAAAGAAACACATTTATAAATAGAAAATTGAAGATATCCTCATGCATCATTCTCAGATTTACCTCACAACATAAGCATTAAATCCAAACACTCACACTGTAATTTTATTGGTAAACTCAAAATCTGTTATTAAAATACCATAGATCAATAGTTCAAATTTAGCAGTCCTATTTTAGTGGAGATGCGAATCTCTACACATGATTGGAGGTTTGTGTTAAGGAAACTGCATAAAATATAAAAGATAGCTAAACAAATAACATTAAATAGAGGAAATTGAATTCCTTCCTCAGACACAAAAGTGTATTTTGTTATTATAAATACAGAGCAAATGTCTATGCTATAGCATTCTTTGCTATGATACATTTCCTTTTGCTTTTCCTATGAATGCCAAAATCACAACATGAACAAATATATCAGCTCCAATACCCTATCCATAATTTATTTGGCAGCAATATGTTTTTTTTTCTTTTAGAGAATTATGCTTGTGCTTAGAAGCATAACGTAGGTTGATACTGAAGAAAAATCAGAGATAGACAAAGCACAAATATAGATTTAAATTGTGACCCAAAAGTATTTGGAAATGTACACCAAGTAAGGACAAAGTAAACTATTTCTCTAGGTAGTCTGTCTTAGTCATTAAGTACTTTAAAAGTGTTATGCATATAGCAACAGAAAATTTCATGACACCCCGAATGATATGAACTTATGCTAGGCCATATGTTGCTGGTGACTGTGGGGTGGTGATTCTTAAAGTCTTGAGGCAAGATACATAGGATAGAATAAATATGAAGAAGAACCAAATGGGATGAAAAACATTATTGGAAAAAATAAACTTACTAGAAGGACCCAATAAGAAATGAAAACAAACAAACAAACAACAACAACAAAAAAACAGAGAGCTGGGCATGGTTGTGCATGCCTTTCATCCCAGTATTTGGGATGCTGAATAAAGAGGATTGCAGGTTCAAGGCCAGCCTTGACAACTTAGTGAGACCCTGTTTCAAAATAAAGAATAAAAAGAGGGCTGGGAGTGTAGCTTGGAGACAGAATCTCCTTCCTGGTTTCCATATTCCCAATAAATAAAAAAAAGAAGAAGAAAGAAGGAAAGAATACAGAGGAAAGAGTGAGTGAATGTGAAGACCAATCAAGAAAAAATATCAAAAATTAATGCAGAAAAAGACAAGGCCTAAAAAATACAAAGGTTGAAGAACCTGTGGGACAATAACACAATAACCAACACCCATGCTGTTAGAGTCCCATCAAAACTGTGATACAAAAGAAGATGTTTGAAAAATTTTAAAAAAAATAAAATAAATAAATAAATAAATAAAAGCCGGGCATGGTGGCACACTCTTGTAATCCCAGCGTTTGGGAGACTGAGACCGGAGGATTCGGGTTTGCGGCCAGCCTCAGCTACCTAGTGAGGCACTCCAAAACTTAGTGAGACCCTGTTTCAAAAAAATAATAAAAAATAAGGCTGGGGGTATAGCTCGGAGGTAGAATGCCTCTGAATTCAACCCCCAGTACCACAAAATAAAATAAAATAAAATAAAATAAAATAAAATAGAAACATCTCAAATTCAACACAAGACATAAACCTACAATTCAAAAAGCTGACCAAATTGCCAACAAGAGAAATAAAAAATGATGCATGTCCAGACACATAATAATCAAAGCACTGACAATTGGAAGCAAAGAGAACACCTTGAGAGTAGCTAATGGAAAACAATACATGTCTCTTCAGGGAACAGGGAGCTAAGAAGTACTTTTCACTGAAACTTGTGGGCACCAGAGCTAAATGATATTATATTTTTAAAAATTCTAGCCGGGCGTGGTGGTGCACGCTTGTAATCCCAGCATTCGGGAGGCTGAGACCGGAGGATTCGGGTTCGCGGCCAGTCTCAGCTACCTAGTGAGGCACTCTGCAACTTAGTGAGACTCGGTTTCAAAATAAAGAATAAAAAATAGGGCTGGGGGTGTAGCTCAGAGGTAGAATGCTCCTGAGTTCAATCCCCAGTACCGCAAAAAAAAAAAAAAAATTCTGACTATTAATGCAGCATTCTAGTCCCACTAAAAATCAGGAATGATGATGGATGAAAACATCCTCAGAGAACAGAAAACTGTAAGCATTTGTAGCCTGTAGAACTTCTAAAGAGAAGTTTCCAGAAAAGAAGGGTGATGCTACTAGAAGGAAACTCGAGACAACATTAAAGAAGAATACAGTGGAAATGGTGAATATTGTGTCCATAAAATAAACAACTCTTCTCTTGAGTTCTTTAAAATGTATTAAATGCTTTCAGTGTAGGTAAATATGATTTGTAAAACAGTTTTGTGGGGCACAATAAAAGCACCTATATGGTAAAATGTTTAACATTAAAATTAAAGTGGTAAAATATCAATTCTAAAAAGTTCATAAGTTAAGTTTGCACATCATACTTCCTGGAGGGGAACCATTAAAATTATAATTGAAATGAGTAGCCCTTAAGTGTTTGTTCAACATTTATTTAGTTAGGTGTATAAAGGAATACATCTTTTACTATTGAAAGTTTTATTTATTCAAATAGGAAATTGCTTACTATAAATTTTCTGTACAATTTCATGGGAGGCATTTATAAATTATCTATCATCTACCCATATGCATATTTGCAAACTTCAAGTGAACCTAATAAAGTAAGGCTATACCATGCTTTCTTTTCATTTTTCCTCAGAACATCAAAGCCAGAGAATGACAATTTAAAGAACAGTCATGTGAGTGGCATATCACATGGGTATATAACTATTCTGAGTGTTAGTCAACATATTTGCTGGTTGTGTAAGGTGTTATAAATAGAAAACCTCATAACTGATATACCCATTTGTGATATATTCCATTGGTATAATTGATATGTTGGAAAGGCACCACTGATTTCATTAGTTCTGCTTCATTTTTATTGTTTACTTTTTCTCATATTTACCCCAGGAAATCATCCATTGTTGTTATATTTAGGTGGAGAATGTCCCCTAAAGAGCTCATTTATTAATAACCATGGTTGGTATAGTTAAGTCATTAGAGTTATAATCTCAGCAGTGGGTAAATCCAGGGTGGTGTCCTGGGCTGGTCGACTGTGACTAGAGAAGATGATTCTCTGGGACTGCAGCCTTAGGGATTATACATGGTTCCTCCTCCTCTTGCATTCTCTTGCCTTATGCCCTCCATGATGTGAAAGCAAAGCCTTGTGCTCACCTTCTCTCTGTTTCCTGTCACCATTCCCTGAGATCTGCTGCCCCTGGCCTCACGGGGACTGAACCTCAAAATCTCCAAAGAAAACCATGAGCAAGTAAATCTTCCGTCCTCTAAGTTATGTGGTCAGGCTTTTAGATTATAGCAGTGAGAATGCTGATGAAGATAATTGCGTGGGAAGCAGACAGAAAGAATCTGGGCATAAAACTGGCCAAGTTATTTTTGAAAGATGGTCACTAACTTTGGCCACTCCAGAGGAAAGCTGTGTTAAAACCCTAAGGAGTAAACACTTCACATAGTACAGCAAGCTGGGTAGATGGCTACATAGTTGTTCACTTGGCTGTGCCAAATTATAGTGATTTCTTGAGATTCTGGAAGTTCAGAGTTGTACCATGATATATTATGAGCATGCTTACTTCTAGGGGATCTGTAAGCAGTCCTACATAATGATGCTTGTCCCAGGGATAACAACTTAGCTAACCAAGAATTTCAACTTCTTCCTTACCAAATTAAGTGTTTCTTATCCACTAAGTTGGACTTGCAAGTAGCTATTATAGGCACTAATTAACTATTTGGAATACACCTCCCCTTATTATATATGTACTATTATATAAGGGAGCAAGTACTAGAAATGATTGTTCTAAGACTTCCTGAGAAAAACATAAAAATTTCATAACAGTTCATCATTGTATTTTGGGTTAAGGGCATAAGTGGGTAAGAAATGAGGAAAAGAATGTCTTGAAGACATCTTGGATGTCTAACCCAATATAATGGAAATCATTAAATATTTAAATATGTATGCATACTTGTTTTGTATTTAAAGGCTATTCTGTCATTTATAGAATTAAAAATAATAGCCAGTTTCATGTTTTAGTCATTCATATTCTTATATTATTTCCATAGTCTTTAAAACTTTTACCAAAAAGAAAAGTACAACCTTTTATTTTTTTTTCTTTTGTGGATTTTCCAGACAGCTGTTAAGCATTTGCAAAAATTTTTAGTGATCCCTAAAACATACTTTACATGAAGAAACTGTTTTTCCTTTAGGGGAAAAAGTACAATAAAAATCATTTTTATTATTTCATTCTCCTTGGGCTTATAATATTTTAGTTGTCTTACTTTTTTATTAAAAATCTGAATTTTTATCAGCTGAAAAAAATTGGAGCATGGAAATATTTTCTGCAATATTTGAATTGCTAATTAAGTGTGGGATTTATTTTAGGGTTGCTGCTTCTGAAACAGTGGAAATAACAGCTGTGACTGTTCATGTGGTGCATTGGAGATGCCACACTCTTAGGCAAAATGTGTAGAGTATAAAATAGCCCATCTCTAATGTGGGGCACTGGAATTTATTATACATTTCTCTATTTGCTGAGAAAAATTGATCGAAGTACTTCCTCTGATGTTAATCATAAAGCACTTCCCTGTCTCTCTTTCCTATCTAGGGGATGGTTTTATGGAAAGGATTATTGAGGTATTATGAAGTATTTTCTTGAGCTTTAACCTCATAGAAACTGATTGTAAATACTTAGAGCAATTCAAGTAACAAAATGTTCATGTTACAATCAGCATCTTAAAGTAGGGTCTACTTTCCAAGTAACAACTGAGAAGTCCTAAAGTTCTCTTACATTTTTGTAAAAGCAGAAAGTAAGTAGGATAATGTGATGGTATCCACAAAATAAGAATTCATCTGATTCTGTTTTTTGCCACTATCTGTTCTCAGGAATTCTTTAAACTCTGTGAGTCTTGGTTTTGCTTTATTTGGGAAATAAGAATAATAATAACTGCATTGCAGTTATTTAAACTTCCTAAAGACTAAGTTAAGATAATGCAGATGGAGGTTGATCTTTTAAAGCTTTATTGTGATAGAAGTTATGTACCATAAACTCCATCTGTTTTAAGATCACAATTCAATGATTATTTATATATTTACAGAGTTGTAAGAACATCATCACAATCTCATTTTAAAGTAAAATGATTATTGTTGACAGAATTCTAAAATGGCTCTCCCTGCTTCTTGGGATTTCGATATTCAAACACTAATCTAGGTATAGCCCAAAGATTCTCCATAAATTGAACTTAAGATTGCAAAATTAACCCAGCATGGTGGTGCTGGCCTATAATTTCAGTAAATGGAAGACTAGGGCAGGAGGATGGAAGGTTCAAGGCCAGCCTCAGCAAAATATAAAAATGGCTAAGGATATAGCCTGGAGGTAGAGTGCCTCTGGGTTTAACCCCCAGAACAACAACAATAACAATACAACAGCAACAACAAAGGTAGGGAAATTATCTAAGTGGTATTGACCTGATTATAGTGCCTTCTAACAGTGAAGGGTTTTCTCTGGCTAGTGAGTGAAGAATTTAGAGAGTGGGAGCCTGGGAAAAATTTGACATGGAAGATTTTCCCATTGCTGAAATGGAGAGGTGCTCAAGGAAGGAGCTGAGAATGGCCATGAGGAGCTGAGCGTGGTTCTCAGTCAGTGATTAGCAAGAAAATGAGGTCTTTGGTCCTTGAAATAAAAATAGGAGTTCAAGTAGTTTGGGGCAGAAGATGTACAGTATTCCAGCAGAGGATTGGAAAAAAGGAAGTGACAGAGGGACGGTCATCAGTAAAGGGTACTTTTTAAAATCCAGTACCTCAATAGGATGTTTGGAGGTTAATTCCTTGGGAAAACTGGAGGACAGAGAAAAACCAGAGTTTAGGCCTAATTTACCTGAGAAGAGAGAAGGCAGGGATGTGGGTACAGGCTGGGGAATGGCTGTTTGGCTGGGGGATGCTCCCTGAGAGTATTATGAGCTGGCACGCTGGCCTTCTAGGTCCATGAGCATTCTACCTTTCCAGAGTATTTTATAAAACAAAACAAAGCAAAAACACTGTTCAGAGAAATGGGAATATTGGCAGTGAGGAGTCATGAGTACATTGGGGTCCAAGAAATGAAGAGGTGTTGACAGTTTCTACTTGGAACTGATACTTTTCCCTCTTCTCTTCTCTTCTCTTCTCTTCTCTTCTCTTCTCTTCTCTTCTCTTCTCTTCTCTTCTCTTCTCTCCTCTCCTCTCCTCTCCTCTCCTCTCCTCTCCTCTTCTTTTTTCATGTGGTACTAGGGACTGAACCCAGGGGCATTCTACCTCTGAGCTACACCCCTAGCCCTATTTTATTATTTATTCTGAAACAGGGTCTCTCTATGTTGCTGAAGGTCTCATTAAGTTATTGAAGCTGTCTCCTGTCTTTGCCTCCCAAGTATTGAGATCACAGATGTCTACTACCATGCCTGATTTCCATCTTTGTTTTAAACACTGTATTGCTTAAGTAAACCATGTCATATGGTTGTGAGGAGATATTTTCCTCCTGCTTACCCTCCTCCTTCTGGTGGTCTGTTCCTGTTCTGTTGGTTTATGGGTCATGTCTGTGGAAGGTCTGCTTCAACAGTTGATACAAATAAAATCTCCCTGGTACATGTGCACCAGATAATTGTCCCGAGTAATTTACTCTATTATCTGGTATATGCACTTGCATCTCCAACATTTATATTTTCTTTTGTACCTCTGGATCTATTTCTTTCAAAACTGTAGGCTTCTTGGTTACTGGATGAATCTAAAATTCTGCTATATACTTGCTTCTTTGATATTAACCTACATTCTCCTTTTTTTTTGCACTGAGATTTGAACCCAGGGATATCCTACCCTGCAGTTACACCCTACCCCCATTACTTTTAATTTTTATTTTGAAATAGAGTTTTGCTAAATTTCTGAGTCTGGCCTCAAACCTATGATTCTCCCTGCCCCCATCTTGGTCTCCCAGGTATTAGTTACAGGCATACTTTACCACACCAAGCTATGTTCTACTCTTTCTCTTGATGTACTTTTCCTGATATTTGACTAGCTTTAAATATATAATCAACTTAACTTTGCCTTCAGCAAATGGACAATTGGAGGGACCCTTGCCTATCGTTCTGTTAGTTATCAAAGGTAAGTGGTTTTTGACAGAAATGTCACGAAGTCTCACCAACAGTTTCCTTCTACATATATACCTATTGAGTTACAGAGATGAAAACACAGCATATTTTATTTACTCTCAAAATTACTATTAAAATATACCATTCAGTTCATATACATATAGTACAGGAATATAGAAAATAAATAATAACAAATTACTTCATTGGAAATAAGGTAGGTATTTATGTAATAATCACATTCAAAATAGATGTCAATCAAAAACATAATCACTTTTTTCTTCAACAAACAGAAACAAAGGGTTTGGAAAATATAGCCCTCTGTGCAAGTGTACATAGATTTATATAAGCACATTTATTATAATAGTGTTGGTGTAATGATTTGGATTTAGAATGTTCCTCTATCCCTCACAGAAACAAGATAGTTATGTTGGAAGCAGGACTTGGTCATAATCTCAGAAGTGGATAAAAACATTGCATTGGATTTATTTAGGAGGAAACCTAAGCAGGTAGGGTGTTGCTGGAGGAAGTGGGTCCCTAGGAGTTCAGTCTTGGAGAGTATATACAGTTACTCATTCCCAATTCCACTCCATGATATGAGAGTGAAGCCTTGAGCTATCCTTCTCTCTACACCCTGCCTCCATGTCCTGAGATCCCTGGTCCCTGGATTCACGTGCAATGAATCCCAAATCTCCAAGGAACTATGAACAAATAAATCTTCCTTCCTCTAAGTTACATGGTCAGGTCTTTGGATTATAGAACTGAGAATGCTGACTAGGAGAGTTGTCAATAGTAAATATAGAGAAAATTAAAAAAACAATTTATTTTATTTTGTTTTCTAAAATTGATACATATGTGGATAATTAATTTTATATTGTCCTAACAAATGGGAAATTTAAAAATAATGAGAAAAGATTTACTCATTACACAATTTGTGTGTGTGTGTGTATGTGTGTGTGTGTGTGTGTGTGTGTGTGTGTGTGTGTGATTGGTTCTGGGGATTGAACCCAGCGGCATTCTACCTCTGAGCGATACTCCCAGCCTTATTTTTTATTCTTTATTTTGAAACAGGGTCTCACTAAGTTGCAGAGGGCCTCACTAAGTATCTGAGGCTGTCTGCGAACCCAGATCATCCTTTCTCAGTCCCCCAAGTACTGGGATTATAAGCATGTGCGACCACACCTGGCAGGATGGTTTTATCTATAAAATGTAGTGTTGAATGCAAACTGAGTTGTGAACAATGAATCTTGATAATCCCTCACCCCTCTCCCACCATGTTCACTAAATTCCTGCCATTTTTTTTTCTTTTGATTCTGGGTATTGAACCCAGGGTGATCTTCCTTCAAGCTACACCCCAGCACTTTTTATTTTTTATTTCAAAACAAGGTCTTACTAAGTTGCTGAGAGTCTCACGAAATTTCTCAGGTTGGCCTTGAACCCATGATCCCCCTATCTCAGCCTCTCAAGTACTGAGATTACAGGCACGTGCCACTGTGCCCAGCTTCTTCATTGTATTTGATCTTGAACTTACCACGTGTTGTTCACAGCTCTGCATCTTCTGCAGCCTGTCTCTGGAAGACTTGGTTCTAGTTATAGTAATGTCTCTCTCCAGTTCTTCATTCAGAGTTTTGCTTGTGAATCCAAATGTTTTAACATTTCTTGCTCCAACACTCTTTACCTACTGACACTTTTCTAAAGTGGTCACCACATGCCACTAGCATATTGTAAATTCACTTGTTTTGCTTCTCAACTAGTATGCAAAGTTCAAAGAATATAAACTTTGTATTGTTTTTCAGCTTAAATTCTATTTCCAGATTGTTATTCAGCACATAGTAAATGCCAAAAGTGGGTTAACTAAATAGTGAATATTTATATTTTATGTCATTTACTTAAAAAAAAGAGTCATTTTTGCTTATGAGCATGTGCAATGCAGGCACAAATTTGTGGGTGAGACTGAGAAGTCAAATTCTTCCTGGCAGAGAATGAGAGAAATGGTATAAGGGAGGGATGCCCAGGTGGCATCAACTCCCTAAATGTCTTATTAATTTAAGAAAGCAACAGTAGGTTTGCCTAATATCAGGATTAGAGTAAGCAAGGTAATAGATACTCTTGTGTTTGTTTTGATAGTCTGCATAATTGGGGGCATATGGAATATTTCACAAGGAAGATTAAACACAAAAAGTGAAAAGAATCAGAGGTTGGTTTTGGTAAAGTGCTGACTTATTTTTTTTCCTCATCTTGCTTTAAATTAACCTTTTTACTGTCTTCTGATGAAAGAGTACATTTAGCTTTATGTGAAAGTGCACTATAATGAAGATATGGAAATAAAAGAAAGGAAAGTGCTTACACAAAATTAAACTGTTGACCCTAAACCACCAGGAAAGTCAAGTTTTCCACAGAAGTCTTTAGCAGAAGTCCCTATCTATATACAGAAGTAAAGTAGGAAGAAAAAAATAATTTTTTTACACCTTCCTTCCAAAATTGGGAGGGTTATTTTATAAGTTTCATCAATGATTAATCAAATATGGAATATAAGTTGTTTTATTAAATTTTAATCAAGATAGCAAGAAATTACAGCATTCTGGTTATATATTTATGCATTGCTCGTTTCAATTGGAGATATGTATGGAAATGTCCTTAGTAATACTGACAAACTAAACAAATATTTCTCCTTTTAAACTTTTATGTTTGTCTTTCTTGGTTTTAAGGGATATTACATGCTAATATGGAAAAAAAAAGTTCAGACAGCATCTCTTTTGAAACAGGAGACTAAAATGAAGCTACCTTCTTGGATGTTGTAGGTGCAATCCCAGTACTATGAGTGAGGGAAAGATGCAAAGCAATTGTAAGCACACATGTTTTGGTGTATTACCAAGATGAAATATCTTGTGAGTCATACAACTAGTTGCTCTTTCATGTAGACAGTTTCCCAGAGAGGGCTTTGGAAGCAGTTCAGCCATGGTATGCAGGAAGGAAGAATTTCTAGGTCAGACATTTTTTCCTATTCTGACTTGCATGAGTCAACATTTGCTCAGAGAGCGTTGACTTATTTGCACTTACTGTTTGCTACCTGGTCCACCTGGGCATCTGCTGAGGAAGCCTGAGCTTCTGTACCTCTGGCTGGGTCTAGGCTGGGAACTAGGACTCCCAGATCCCCGCTGAAGTATTTGGATTCCAGTCCTGCAGAAGCACAGTCCTCTTGCTTGGAGAGGCTGAAATGTTCTGGGTGTCAGAGGACGAGGGGCTGATGAGGGAACAGAGAGTGCATCATGAACAGGACTCTTCTTTGAGCAAGTGAGTGAGACTTGAGGCAAATATGGAACAAAAAGCAGTGATGGATGGTTAAAAAAATAAATTGAGAGATTTCTTTTTTCTTTTAGAAAAAAAAATAATGCGCAGGATTTACTTTAGTTTAAAACTTGAAAATGTGGTAATTTCCTCATACAAGCAGAGTGTTGGGGTTATCCTTTCTTTGGATAAATTTAGTTATTGTTTGATTTTAAAAAAATGAGGAGTAAGCCAAACATAGTGGCTAACACCTAGAATCCTAGGACTTGAGAGGCTGAAACGGGAAGGTCACAGGTTTGAGGAAAGCCTTGGCAATTCAGCAAGACCCATTTCAAAATAAAATATAAAATAGGGGTGGATGTGTAGCTTGGAGGTAGAATGCCCCTGGGTTCAATAACCAGTTTTGCCAACAAAAAGAGAAAAAGAAATAGATGAAGAAACTGCTGAGTAAAAATAATCTTATTGATGAAACCCAAAGACCATAAGTCCAAAAGAATTTTCTCATGGGAATATTTTAGTAAAGAAGATTTGAATCTGGCCGAGATTCCAGCACAACCAGCCTAGTTTATGACACTCGGTTTTAAGGTGGATTCTTACAGGGCTATTTGAATGAATCGTGCAAAATATACTTAATTTCTGCATTGTGAGATCAGGAAGCTTCTTTTCTGATGTAATGAATTCCCCTTTTCACAGAAAGATCTAGAAATGCCCCCGAGAGCATGCCAAGGCTTCTGTGTGTCCTCTGGCACCACTTTTAGTTTTCCCCAGGCGGATATCCAGGACCGCCTGTGAAGAGATGTCATTACAGTGGAGAGACAGAGCTAGAAGTTTGACCTGGGTATTGGCATTTTATTTTTGGCAGGTTGTCTGAGAAGATCTATTTTAGATGGAGTTTTCTCCAAAGGTTCCACTGTAATATTATTTAATAGGGTTACATTCACATATTTCAGAAGTAATTAGAAGAGTACATAGAGGATTTTAATACTGAAAATGGAGGGATGGAATGCATAAACTTCCAAAACCTAGTTGTACCCAACTTATTGTGCTAGATTGTCAAATTTCCTTCTTTCCCTGTTGAGAAAGGTAGGAAGAGATCCATTTACCTTAAAGTTTTACTGTGAAAATTAACTCAGGTTCTTTATATATCATGGCACATATGATATGAGTTGATTTTTACCTATGAAACATGACTTCCCGCAAATTCTTAGTGCCTTAGAATGATCTTGATCAATTTTAATCTTTAATAAATTTTAATTTTAATCTCTAAATTACTTTTCATGGAATCATAGAATGCCAAGAAAGAAAAAATTTAGAGTAAATTGATTCATCCATTATTTTATTCAAAATACCATAAATATTTTCGATGTCACAACATTTTTGGTGAATGGTCATCTAGAATTCAAACATTTTTCATCACAGTAAATTTATTACCTTGTGTGGCTGCCATTTTCAGTATTGGATCATCTCTTTTTCTTCTAAGTATTATCACTGTAACATCTCATATGAATTATATCACAATATCCTGGCCATATCTGTTAGAGACATTAAATTTTAAATAATTGATTTGTTTGTGTGCACTTCTATGTGGCAACATTTTTTACATTAAAACTTCTTTGATGTTAATGATAAAGATAAAGAACAAAACCACATTTTATTAATAAGATATGACAAGCCAAGCAAGGTGATACATGCCTGTAATTTGAGTACTTGGAAGGCTGAGACAGGAAGATCTCAGGTTTGAGACCAGCCTCAGCAACTTAGTGAGATTCTCAGCAATGTGGTCAGACCCTGTTTCAAAAATAAAAAACAAAACGGGCTGGCATGTAACTCAGAGGTAGAATCCCCTGAGTTTAATCCCCAGTACCACACACAGATAAATATATATGTATTCAGTTTACATTTTAGTTATTGATTCTATATCACTGATATTCTTACATTTTTAATATCTGGAATTGAGAATAGGGCTGTATAACTACATTGTGAGTTCTCATTTGTAAATGTCTTGCAAAGTTTGGTCAATTCTGAGATCAATATCATCACTACCACCACCTTCAACAAAGATAGTTAAGCTTTCCTTACTGAGGCACTGACACGAAAGAAACTTTTTTTCCTCTCTGATCTGAAAAGTCCAGAATACACTGTCTTGATTCTTCCTACCCAGTTTCTTCAATAAGAAGATAAAATATTGCTTTCTCCCAGGTGTCAAACAGAATTAGGCAAAATAACCTGACAGAATGCTTCCCTTCGCATTACCTCATGCTCAGCCTGCATTGCCCATTGCTATGGAGATGTGGGTAGTTTTCTCTTAATGGCAGGTAAGCGCTGACAGCCCACTGTACTGAAGGTTATGTTATTAATGACTGCTACGCAGGCTGGAGAGAAAGGCGTATAAACGTGTAATAAACTTACTACTCTTTCAATCATCAGCAGGTGCAGAATTGTCTGTCCAGAGGCCTGCAACATGTAATTGATTTTGATAGGACTTAATAGCAAGAAGAGCACAAATGGAGCAAATATTTCAACTTTTTTGTGTGTTTTATCTCAATGCCTTTCATCTGGTTATGTATCCCCAAGAAATATAGCCCACTCACAGAGGGAAAAATAAGAACTGTGCTGAATTCTGAAAGCAGCTACTAAATCTTCTTGAGTATTCAGATTAATAGAAAAGGAAATAAAAGCGCGGTCCTGATGACTGGACTAGTACAAAGGATAATAGGTAGATTTCCCTGTTCATCAACAACTGTCTTTAACTTCAAACTTTAAACTATGAGCATTTTAAAATTGTAAGAGAAAGAGAGAATAAATATTATGTCATGATTACTTCCTTTATCTTATGAAGAATTATCTTGAAAAGCCCTCGGAATGTCCTGAGTGGAGTTTCCGATATGCAAATAAGGAAAAGGTATAAATAATGATGGCCTAGGCTTCAACTCCACATCTCTTTCTCCTGGTACCATGAAAGCAAAGCACTTCTGAGCTCAGGGCCACTGTGTTCTCAGCAGTGCTCTGCCGACAAAATTGGACTTTTGAGATCAGGTGATTTTATGCATGTTAAAACATTTTGGTGCTGATGTTAAACCTAGCTGACTTTAAATAGATTTAATCTGACTGAATATTTAACTTAAAGTAGATAGACTTTGGGAATTTTGTCACCTGAAAGTCTTAGTATTATTAAAGGTTAAATATTTTGAAATTAGCTTTCCCCCTTGTTTTATTGCTTTAATTTCTAAATATTTAGATACCCAGTTATCTTATCTACATTTTCCTTTTTTTTTTTTTTTTTTGCGGTACTGGGGATTGAACTCAGGGGCATTCTACCTCCGAGCTATACCCCCAGACCTATATTTTTTATTCTTTATTTTGAAACCGAGTCTCGCTAAGTTGCGGAGTGCCTCACTAGGTAGCTGAGGCTAGCCGCAAACCCGGATCCTCTGGTCTCAGCCTCCTGAATACTGGGATTACAAGCTTGCGCCACCACACCCGGCTCCTTATCTCCATTTTCAATGACCCTTCTATGACAATCAGTAGCTTCTATTACCAACCACATATTTATATTGTACCTTAATACAACTTATTTGCATATTTAATTCATTTGAAATTGTTTAAAAGCCTACTAAAACTACTTACTATATTAAATTCAAGATATCTAATGACGTATAATTTCCATTTCAATCTTATAAACTAAAATAAACTTTTTGGAGAAGAGATACTTTGTATAAGAAGATACTGTGGTTATCTATATTCTGGACAGGAAAAGCAATAATGTTTACTACGAGCATATAAATAAGATTTATATAAAGAAAATTTAATTTCCACTTTAAATCAATAATATGTATTGTATGTACTGTTTGATTTTCTCAGATGATATATACTATATAATCATAAAATATTATAAATATAAATGTAATAAATTTTTGAAAGAGAATTAAGATACCTAAGCATGATTAAACAATGCTAAAGCATGAAGAAAATTTTCTCTATATTGCTGAGAGTAAAAAAATAAACATGATAAATATAAACTTAGAGTATCTCTCAAATTGCAAACTTAGATAAAGTAGTTATGATTAAATAATTATAGAAATAAAAAGAACAAATCTGAATATATCATAAAACCTATTAGTTTCTTTCTGAACATTTCTGAAAGATGAAGAAAAAGAAATAGAGTATTTTAAAGAAGACTATGAAATATAATATATTATTTACCTCAATTTTCTCAAGAACTGTCTTCTTCAAATTTCCTCCACCCTCATATTCCTATATTTAAAGCATGAGCATGGTCACTAGCTTATAAAGAGGAAATACAAAACTCAAAGTATAAGAATATTAAAAAGGCATAACCAGAAAATTACTACAGGAGTTTTGTTGACAAGTGATAAGGCTTTTTATTTTTTTTTTCCTCTTTCTCTCTTTTAGCTTGCAATAAATTTTGCAAAATTCTTTTCTGCGAGCATGAGGCCAGGGTCAGGAAAATCATCATAACAGGCACCAGCTCTTACCTAAGAACATCATGTTCATGTGCAGTGCGTGGGGGTTGATGCCTGCAGGAACTTGAATTTGTCCATATCCTAAATTTTACCCTTGAGAAATTTTTCATATAATTTGATGAAAATAGAGTAACTTTTCATATAACAAGAAAATAATAATCTGCATGGTGTAGCACACCTCTAATATTAATACTTGGGAGGCTGAGACAGGCAGATTACAGCAATTTAGCTTATTTCAAAATCAAATAATTGTAATAATAATAATACTAAATAAAAAGGGCTTGGAGTATAATTCCCCTGGGTTCAGAGGTAGAAGGCCCCTGGGTTCAATTCAGAGTACCAAAATAATAACAACAATAATAGTAATCATAATATTAATAACAACTACATAATAGGCTTCAGTCTCGATTTATCTTCATAGCATGAGTTTTTTGTTTTGTTTTATTTTGTTTTGTCCACCAAATAGAGTGTGGTTTTATGAACAATGAGGCATTACTATAATTTCTTTGATTCCTACCTATTTTTTATAAAAACAACGTTTCCTGGTGTAATAAAAAACAAACAAAAGAACAGGATTGAGGCTTAATAATGCCAAATTTTAGCAATTCATCCAAGAAGTGAAAAAACCCACCATCTAAATCATTAAAACATCGATTTCACCAAGCACCGTGGTATACTTGGGAGGCTGAGACAAGAGGATCACAGGTTTGCAGCCAGTCTCAGCAACTTAGTGAGACCCTGTTTCAAAATAAAGAATAAAATGGGGTTTAGGGTGTAGCTCAGAGGTAGAATGCTCCTGGGTTCTATCCCCAGTACCACAAAAAAAGAAAAAACACAATTTAAAACTTCTCTCATGTACAGTCAGACCCCCATGTTCATGGGGTCCATATCCACAAATTCAACCAACCATGGATCAAAAATGTTTAAAAGCAAACGACTGCCTCTGTACTAAACGTGCATTTTTTCCTTGCAGTTATTTCCTAAGCAATACAGTGCAACTATTTACATAGTACTTACATTGTACATAATCTAGAGGCAATTAAAGTATATGGGAGGATGTATATAGGTTACATGAAAATACTACACTATTTTATGCAAAGGATTTGAGTATTCACAAATGTTGGTCTGTGGGAGATCCGAGAACCAATTCCCTACAAATACAAAGGAGTAACTATATGTATATTTTATCACAGACAAATATAGTGTGGTTTTAAATAAAATTTTCTGGTGTTTTTGAACTCAAGATTCATATTTTTTATATAAACTTTAGGAACTTTTTCTTTCTAGATACTCTATGAGTAGGATATATCCTCTTGCAGTCCTAGAAAAAAAAGTAATATGGGGTCTTCTTTATTGAGAACTTTGGAAGTTTATATGAGTATTGCAGGAAATGTCAACCAAGCTAATCCTCAGTCCCTTCAAGGCGATTGTAGAGACAAGTTGCTTCTGCAGGACGGCGGGCTGGAATGGCAGTGTAGCTCCAGGAAACAGAGAGGTGTGAAATGTAAGAGGCTGAGAAAAGATCAAGATCCAGGCAAGAAAAAGAGTGGTTTATGGCTTCAGATTCTTCATAGAATGCTTCTTACTTCTGGTTTGTAAAGTACATCTTTGATGTCTTCCATGCAAGAACTATGCCAAACACTGTCCATGAATATTTTCTCTATAATTTGACAATTCAACCCTTTACTATCCTGAGTTGCCTAATCTCCTGTTGTACCTGGCCAGTTTAGTGGACCCCCATTTGACTTTTGACGTAGTTGGTTATCATGATTCTTTTTATTGGGGATGTGTTTGTGGAAATTGAACCTAAAGGGTTCCTACCTCTGAACTACACCCCCAGCCCTATTTTATTTATTATTTAGAAAGAGGGTCTTGCTATGTTATTGTACGCTGACCCCAAGACTGTGATTCTCCTGTGTGGTTAGCAGGATATTTTTACATAACTAATTTAATACTATTTTTAAATGTTAATTTTTGCCTTAGTTTGGAAATTTAGTGTTTTTTTTTAACCTTATTTTGAAATCATGCTTTCATCTTTCTCTTCTCTTTTTGTTAACCGAGACAAAGGAGAATTTGCAATTTGAGAGTAAGATGCTGTCAGCTCTTATCCAATCCTTCATGCTTTGGGCAGGTTTGGATTTACTGAACTGAATTCCACTTTAGGCCTAGTAGTGAGCTATCCACTTAGCTTGGTGATTGTTCTACAAAACTCATACATAGAAGGAGTGATAGTGAAAAGCTCAATTTCTGCACTTGGCTTGATATGCGCAAATAGGTCAGAGCTCTTTATAATTCTTAGCCTTAAAATGCTTTGCAGACTATAATACTATGGTTGAACACACTGAATCCAATAATTTCTTTACTCCTTTTTGTTTTTCCTATTATTGAATTATAAAGATTACTTTGGTCTATTGCTTGCAATGTTTTCAAGTTATATTTTAAACTTTGACTATTTTTTCCTGTTCTAGATTATAAATTTATTGAAAAGAGGGACTCTACATGTAATTTCCTTATTTTTTAATATCACCAAATAAATGCTACTAGAGTTTGCTAACTGAAATACTAATTCAATACTTTTTAGTTTTGTTAAATGAGTTAGTCATTACTTGTGATTCTCAAATTAGTCATAAGTTTTAATTTAAAATCTAATTATTAGTGATATGGTTTTCCTTTTAATTAAAAAACTTTCCTTAAATGTGTGCAATGAATAAGCAGTTAATCAATTCTCTTGTTCTGCTACATGTTATTGATAACATGGGAATTATTTTAATTCTGAATATTGATCTCTCTGGGCATATTGTGACATTATATCTTGTTCAACAGTCTGGAAGGAGTACAAGGCATTCACGACTGGGTTTCTGTGATTGGCTGCATTGTGTCCTACATTTGCTTGCAGTTTGGACATTCCTTTATCATTACTTACTTATGACATTGTGTTAAGTCTTATCTTAGACCATGCAGAGTGATTGGCATGCTGAATATTGCAGCAACAGCTCTTTCTGTTCCTTCCCCTGAAATATTGATGATCATAGAATTTAACGCTGTGTTTAGCCCTGAACTCTGATCACCTCCTCCTCCAGCTGAAGCTTAGTGGGCCAAAGGGCATATTGACCAGCAAGAAGGGAGTGGGTAATAACTTATTGACAAAGTTTAGGTTTCGAAGAAATAGTATCACAAAAGCAAGTTATTAAAAGGCTTTTGGAAAACTCACCCAGAAAGATGTCCAAGAGAGCTATATTTCCTGTGGAAGAAATGTACCTATGCAATAATAAAAGGATGCTGTACTCATGCAAATCAGAGACAATTTACAAATGAACAAAGAAAGTTTAACCTGAAGCTGGCAACTTTATTCAAATGCTGAGAGATATTAGAAGGGAAAAAGAGCCTAAACCAATTTGGCACAGCCGCCAGTGCTGAATTGCTGCTCAGTCAGGCTCAAGACAGTGGGAATAGATTGAGTGGTATGTTGAGTGAATATTAGAAAAAGTACCCAGAGAAGGCATATCAATTTATTCAGCTATGACCTCCATGCCAGCCTTTGAGCTCTGTAATAGATATTTTTGAATGAGTAGACAAAACAACACAAAACAGAATAATAAAGTACACTCATAAGTTGCTTACTGTGTTAGTGAATTTAGCATTTGTGGATATGTTCCTTGGAAAATGATTCTATGCATGTAAAAATAAAACATTTCAATTATAAAATGCAATGTTAGTAAAAAATCTATAAGAACTGTTATGGATATTACTGAGACCATCTACAATGCTGAACGAACCCATGCATCTTCTTTCCCTCTGTGTTTTTATTGTCACATCTCCTCCGTATAATACGACCATGGTTGAGGTAGGTTTTCAAGACATCTCCCCTCTTAGTTATTTTGATTATTTTGTTTTCATAATTGTCTATTTCCTTTTTCCTCCTATATTGTAAAACATGAAGAATAATTTAAAAAAAAAAAAAAAGGAAATGCCTCTCTGGGAACTTTCTTTTACCCTGAAGGAGATCTGTAAGCCTTTTGACATGTTTTGTGTCAAAGAAGAATTTATCATTGTGGAAATAATTTTAGTGGACAATATAGAGGCCACTGAAGAACCTGAAGTAGAGAGTTTAGAGTGTTGAATTTTATGACCAAGGTACATAAGTGCCATTATAGAGGCTAATTCTGCACTATAGGTGTCATCAGAATATATTGCCATTAATCTCCTAAAGTGAATTTTGCTAGAAGACCTTGGAACGGTGCATAGGAGCACAGAACAAGGAAACTTGCATCAATTTCCTTGGGTTAATATTTCCTGGGAGAGCAGAGACTTGTTTCATTTCAAGGCCTCTTTTAATAATGCATTTAAAAAATCCTAGGAACTGAAATATATAGTATATATTTTTTTTTGTTTACTCATTTCAACATATATAGTTCATATATATATATATGTATATATATGTAGTGCAATATCAATCGTACTAGTGAATTATATTGTAATCTCATTATTGAAGGAGACTTTTTAAAACCACATTCTTCCTTCCAGGCCAGAAAGAAATCCCGTCTTATTATGTATTTAATAAATGGTCACTGGGCAGCTCATGCATGGTGGTCAGGACACACACTTCATTCTGAATGAGTCAGTTTGAAGTTTGAGTCTTCACTGTATTCCTTAAGCCTTTCTGAGTCCCTGCATTCTTAGGAGTAAACATTCTTAAAATGTAGAGTACTGAGAATTTTTAAAAATCCTGTATATAAAGGGACTACGTTAACAACACATCGATATTCTTTTATACAATGCCAATTAAAATAATCTTCTCTATTTCAGGGGAGGGGGGGCTCCATGCAAAACTAAATTTCTTGTGTTTTTATTTTATTTTATTTTATTATTTATTTATTTATTTATTTTTTGCAGTACTGGGGATTGAACTCAGAGGCATTCTACCTCCAAGCTATACCCCCAGCCCTATTTTTTTATTCTTTATTTTGAAGCAGGGTCTCACTAAGTTGTAGAGTGCCTCACTAGGTAGCTGAGGCTGGCCTCCAGTCTCAGCCTCTGAAATGCTGGGATTACAAGCATGTGCCATCACGCCCAGCTAAAACTAAATTTTTGTAGACACTCATTTGTTCAAATCCTGTTGCATTACAGAAACTTAATTTACTTCATTGACTTCGCCACAGCTTTTACATATTAAAAGGCAACCCATAAGCCGAGCGTGGTGGCACAAGCTTGTAATCCCAGCATTTGGGAGGCTAAGACCTGAAGATCCAGGTTCACGGCCAGCCTCAGCTACCTAGTGAGGCACTCCAAAACCTAGTGAGACCCTGTTTCAAAATAAAGAATAAAAAATAGGGCTGGAGATACAGCTTGGAGGTAGAATGCCCCTGAGTTCAATCCCCAGTACCGCAAAAAAAAAAAAAAGGCAACCCACAATCCTTGTTCTATTGTTTCCTGAACAAACAGAAACAAACCCACCCCCCAGAACTACCAACATCAGTAAAACTTCTATTTCTCAAAGGCACAGTTTTAGGATCATTTTTACTTCTCCACATGCATTTAAAATTGTAAGACAAGTTTAAATAGTAAAATGTTCACCCTGATAAAAAGATGTGATGAATGATTTTGACATAGAGTACTTCAGAGGTCTCATCTCAAGGAAATAGCAAATAAGAGGGAGGGCGAGATGCTGAGAGATTGTTGAATAGTTACTGAGGCATTAGATTAAAACAAGTGGCTTCTAATTTACTTAAGTATCTTGAAATTTATTTTAAGGAAATGGTAGAGACACTGGTAATTTTTAAAGGGGAAATGATGGACCTGGATCTGTGTTGTTTGCATGAGATACTCTGAAGGGAGGAGAGGAGTTTAGATTGGAGGTGTAGACTCCAGGAGGCAGCAGGGGAGTGTTAAGAAGTTTCTGCAATGGTTTGGATAGAGTGAAGGACCTATTATGTGTGTGTACAATATGCCACGATGAAATCCACTATCAGTAGGCACCCATTGAAAACAAATATATTGGGCCAACACATACCATAACAATCAGGAGAGGCAGAATCCAGAAAGTTTTGAAAGATTAGAGAGGAAAAGGAAAGTAGATGTGGGAGCAGAGAGGAAGTACTGTCCATCGGTGAGAACTTGACCTCTGCAGATGTGCGCTCAGCTGGTGCAGCTGCAGATGTGTATATAGTTAGGTGAGCATGATAGGTAATAGGCAGCATGCATATGCATGTAGCACTGTTGTAACATGTGCCATTTTGCCCCGAACTCTGCTGTTCTCCTCTGAATGACACTCCATATGCTTTCTTCTCATTGGCTATCTCACCTCTGAATCCTCCCCTGCAACTGCAGCTGGGCTCTGACAGGGCCCCAGACAACTGGCATTGTTGGCAAGATGAACTGAGTGCCTCCAGCACCCCTCCGAAGGAGCGGCCCTGGAAGGGACAATGCAGGGTAGAGGAGATGTGGTCCCAGGCCTCCCTGTGATTCCTGGTAGTAGAATATCTGGGTGCATAGACCCTGCCAGAGGTTTGGGACATCCCAAGCCATGAGAAATCTGGAAGGCTCTAAGAGTTCTGGAGCTGCACGCTTCAGTATGCATCGGCAGCTCTGGGCTGAGCGAAATCTCCCAGCTGCAGTGGGATGTGAGGAGACTGGCTTGGTTGGTGGTAATGGTGTGTGTGTGTGTGTGTGTGTGTGTGTGTGTGTGTGTGTGTGTGTGTTTGGGGGGGAGTCAAATCAAGACACCGGTGGACTGCATGCATAAGCAGCAGACTGCTGTGGTGGGAGCAGCTGGCAGGGGGCTAGACTAGAGACTTAGCCAGGGTACTTGGTTAGGGGGGAACTGGCTGACCTGAGGCTGCATGTGGAGTTGACTATTTACTGGTCTCCCTGCAATGTGAAACAGGTCCTAGCCCTAGGAGATACAGGAGCAGATTGCACATTTCTTTTCAACTCTCTGGACAAACTTACCGGATCTAAGGCTGATATATAACCTCCCATAGCTGAATATATCTATATACACACATATTATATTGCTTAGGAGGCAGACATCCAATTCCCCAAATCACCGGGGCACATCCAACTGTTCTATAACCCGCTATGACCTATCTCACTGTGCGCTGTGGGTGATGTTTTCAACCCTGTATCTCCTATCCAGGGTGTTCAAGTGTGATACCATCACCAGGGTAGGGGAGAATGTTGCTGTATCATTATAGAAGGGAAGGACTTATCTATAATGGTCTCCCTTTCTGCCCTGTCCTACCATCCAGGTTAAACACAGGGAATAGTTTGCTCTCATGAGTGTACACCTTTGTAAGAATTCCAACACCTCGCGTTGCTGAGTCTGCATTGAGTTACCAGTGTAAACAGCCAAAGATCTCCCTTGGCAAATTGCCCTCTCTACTGCAGACAACTGGACCACTGTATGGACCTGGAACCACAGCAGCCAGAAATGGGATGAGCAATGCCTTCTAATAGAGGACTTGCTGCACTGAGACCATAATATCACCCCAGCCCTTGTTGGAATATGCTATAGAAAGTGAATGAGGCTAGTTAACAGGGAGGCATGTAAAGCTTATAAGATTAGCACCTTTCTGGATAGAGCAGGTGAACCGTTCTGTGACCAATTGAAGCTGGATGGTTGCCCCAAGAACTATGTCAGATTACTCATTTACCAGATACCAACAGGTGGTGGAATGAGTGTAAATTAATAGGGACCAAGCTCACTGATTTTCTCCCGATGGTTATCTCTGGGTTTGTGAACATTATGGCTGGCGATACCTCTCTGTCCCTTGGACAAGAAAATGAACCTGGGTAAGGCCATACATACAGGGAAGAATACTCCTCACTCTTCCCCATACACCTAATAATTGGGACCCCATATCACTGATGGTAGTGTGTGTGCCAGGCCACGTGGCACTTTTACCCATTAGCCTTGTTTATCCAGGGGGTGGTGCTAGAACTACAGGTGGAAGCCTTAGCCCAACATGTTGCTGAAGCTTTAAACACATCCTGCCAGACTCTTTCCCTTTTGATGAAGGAAACCACCCAGATACTGAAGGTGGTTTTGCAGAATAGAATGGCGTTAGATGTGCTCACTGCTGCCCATGTTGCCCAGGGTGGAATATGTGCTTTTTTTTTCATGTAGAATGGTGTGTGTATATTCCAGATTACCAGCAGCAAATACAATAAGCCTTAGTGGAGATGGATGTGGAAGATGAGTCTATTTGAGCTTTATAGGAGGACCTACTTCCAACCTGGTGAAACTCACTGGGCTCCTCCTGGAGATGGGTATTGACTATCCTCACTAATGTGGGTGGAGGACTAATAATCACTTGGTGCACCTTCTATTGCTATCATGGTATTTGTCCCCTCTGGGTCAAGTTGCACACTGCCACTCTGTAGGGTAAATGTGTATATAATGATGCAAGGATGACTAGGCCATACATAATACACATGCACATGTTATCCTAGCATGATGTGCGCCATTTTCCCCAGAACCCTATAGAAGAGACAGGTCTGTAAAATAAAGTTGCTGTTGTTCTCCTCCAGATGGCAACTCCACATGCTTTCTTCTCCTTGGTAATCTCACTGCTGAAACCTCCCCTGTAAGTGCAGCCAGCCCCTGCTAGTAGGTGAACACATTTCAAACAGCAACTGTGTTTAGCTGGTGATACTGCCATCTCCTTGCTATTTTTGAAATGCATATGGCCCATCCCATGAAGGATCTTATCAAACACTTTGCTGAAATAATTAAATACTATAGTTCTTTAATTTTTATTAAATCACTTGGAAATATTTAAATTGCAGCATAAATTTGAGAAAAAACTATTTCCTAGCATTGATAATACATTCTGAGCTCAGAAAACACCTCAGAGGAATAGAGTATATCTGAAGCAAAAAGGAGTCCCCACGGGTCTGCTTCCTAGCAGCAATCCCTGTTAGCATCACAGTCTAGTTGACAAATATGACCTTGAGGAGCCTTCCTGAACATTGATACACCCTTCCTGGTGTGCAATGCAGTGCAAGAGGGTGTTGCACATCATGTTTAGCATGTTTAGATGATGGTTTCTGTCTCTGTTGGTTTGAGGATGGATGGCTTGAGATCAGCTAGCCCCTGTCGCTTAATGCCTTGCAAACAATGTCAAAACAGAGGCGTCAGAGATCAGGACAAACCTCTTCCTCCAAAGACTAATGTCATTCCAACCCAATGAGATAGTGGCTCAAAATTAAATTGAGACAACACAGAATTAAATTTCCTTTCCATCTAGGTCTATTAGCTGAGACATATAACTCCTTTGCCTTAGACTAGAAAATGGACTGGGAAAATTTAGGGAGGCTATGTTCAGATCAATTAGAAGAAAAAAAACCTACCATTGTATGCTAACTGTAGAATAGCCATGAATAATCATAGTGGACAAATAGTTCAAGCTCTGAGAGATGTATTTAGTGATTAAAGTTTCAGGTACCAAAGCTTCTTTTAGTTAAGATCAAGGAGGCATGTAACTATGTTTTAAGTGAATGTGGACATTGAGGTATGGATGCCATATAATCATATGAAGAATTCTGAAGGTCAGCTCATCTCTAATGCACACAGGCCTGCTTTCTCTGTGCTTTCTGAAAGTTGACTCTCTCATGTATTCTGCAACTCTCTGGCAATATATGAAGGTACTCTCCTCCATTACCGGTAAAGTTCAACATCTAAATTTCAATCCATTCACGCCTGATGAATGAAAGAATGAGAATGAATGAGCAATCCATCTCTACTAACTCCAAAAAATGGAAGTGAGGGTTGTTACATAATCAGTAAAGTAAAATCAGAATGACCTGAGCAAAGAATGGACTCTGCCCCAGAAAAGCTAGGTGAAGCAATGTATAGGTTAAGTAGCTTGAGTTAGCCATTGTACAATGCACATTCTGAAACAACATGTTGTACTCTCTCTATACAAATACACATTCCGTTTTTTGTGTCAATAAATGAATTTAAAATATTCAAGAAATGAAAATATATTAAGTGCTGTTTCTCTCCCCGTGTGTTTCTTGCACTTTTAATATCAATGTTATAGACATACCCAGAAATTCCTTAAAAAAATAACACTGTTTAACTCATGGTGCAGTTTCCTTGTTTAAGAGTAACATATCAGGGACCTTTCTATTGGGCTATCTATTTAAAAGGCGATGATATAAGAGGCAGGTGTGGTGGCAGACACTCATAATCTCAGTACCTGGGAGGCTGAGACAGGAGGATCACAGGTTTGTGGCCAGTCTCAACAACTTAGTGAGGCCCTCAGCAACTTAGTGAGATCCTGTTTCAAAATAAAAAATAAAATAGGGCTGGGGTGTATCATGGAGGTAGAATGACCCTGGGTTCAATCTCCAATAAATACATACATACATACATACACATATATATACATACATACATACATACATACATAACCTACATATATAAAAGACAATGATACAGCTGGGTGTGGTGGCTCATGCCTGATTCCAATACTTTGAAGACTGAGATAGAAAGATCACAGGGTCGAAGGCAGCCTCAGAAACTTATCAAGACCCTAAGTAACTTAGAAAGATCTTCGTTCAAAGCAAAATTAAAATAGGGTTGGGGGTGTTGCTCACACATAGAAAGCCCTTAGTTCAAGTCCCAAAAGAAATCAACCAATAAATAAAGAAAAAAAGATAGGAAAGTTGATGATATGACAAGATACACAGAAATTGAGTAACCTTCACTCCAAGGTAAATTTTCAACTGATCACTAACACTAGCCTTTTCTATTTTATTTTATTTTATTTATTTATTTATTTTTTGCGGTACCGGGGATTGAACTCAGGGGCATTCTACCTCCGAGCTATACCCCCAGCCCTATTTTTTTTTTATTCTTTATTTTTGAAACCGAGTCTCACTAAGTTGCAGAATGCCTCACTAGGTACTTTTCTATTTTAAATAAGAAAAAAATACAGTTTTATTTACGCTTTTGTAGAAAAAATAAAAGACAACGTCAGACAATAAAGCGTTAAATTCTCTCTTTTAAGAGGTGATATAGAGTGGGATAAAAGTCAGACCTGGTTTGTTTGAGCTCTGAAAGCATAAGTTCTGAGCAAATGAAAATCCTCATTACAAACAACATTACAGTCATTGAGCATATTTTGACCTCAGATTTTCACATTTCTGTGTGTGATCAGTATGAGTTTCTATGTTGATAGTGAACACACACACACACACACACACACACACACACACATACACACACACATGACCTTCTTGGAATAGGAATGTTTCTAAGGAAGGCAAGCGAAGCTCCTGTAGAAGAATTCTCCACAGCGATTCCCTTTGTAAAAGTACATGATTCTAGAAGACCAAAGAATACATGAACAACAGCAAGGAAAAGATTTTTTAATGGCACTTAAATTGCAATTATAAATAGAATATCGATTTCCTAAGTGATCTTGTGGGCTTTGAATGTGCTTATTCACTTTCGGTGACTTTTACATTGAATGTCCTTAGTTTATAAATCAAAAGATCATTTTTTTCTTTTAGCTGCCAGTACTGCAAATTTCACCTGCAATCTATTAATCAAGCCATGTTCCATTTCTCTGACATCATCAGCAGTAATAAAGATCCTGCAAATGGAACAGAGCCGACAGTGTTGGACCTGATGTATGAGGCAAAAGGAATTCAGCCTGCTCTTCCATAGCTGCACTGCTTCAGCAGGAGGTAGTGGTGTCAAAAACTTGCTTTCTGCTTCAGAGGTAAGTAAATTCTAGGCCAAGACACCTAGGGAGAAGGGAAGCACTGTGTGAGGCTCTGCAGAATTCACCATCTGGCATCTGCTTCCCTTACGGTTTGCTTCAGTTCATGCGGTTTCTTACCCATTAAATTGTATTTTGTCTCATTATAATACAAGTACAGATGGAAAGGCTTATAGGCAAAACAAAATCACAGGATTTCCTTCCAATGCCTAGATTCATAATTTCCTATAATGGCCTCCTCTTTTGTATCATAATTGAATAATCCACCTGCAAATATATATATATATAATATTATATATATATATATATAATCACATGTATCAAGAGAACAGCCCCACCCCAACTTCGATGGAATGTCTACTCTTTAAAACAGCAAGAATGTATTCTAAAAGAAGGGCAGGTAAAATGTGTGAATTCTAAAATAGAATCAGAGACTATTTTTAGAGAGCATATAGTTCAAACTGTACATTAGAGATATACATGGCCCAAGTTCAAAAACTAGATAGTGAGAAAAAAAGGTTTCTGAATCTGAGTTTTCTTTTTCCAGTGTTCATTTGTCACATTTTGTGGTCAGGGAAAACCTGAGTTTCAATTATGATTGCACCATCTTTTAATATGATTTTGAACAAATTTTTTCTCAAGCACCAATTTCCTCATGTTTTAAGTAAAAATAGCAAAATATAACTTCTAATGTTATGTTGAAGATTATGTGAGAGACTACTTTTCACAGCACCAATACTAATTCGTATGACATTTTGGTTTGGTAAATAATAGGTACTATAATTTGTACACATCATCACTGTGATGGTCTACTCGGCTTAGGCTATCTGACTCAGTTCTTTGGTCAAGCACTAATCTAGATGTTACCCTCAAGGTATGTTGTGGAACCAATTAACATTTGCAATCAGTTGACTCTAAGATTACCCTCAGTAATGTGGATAGGCCTCATCTACTCAGTTAATGGCTTTAAAAAGGAAAATTGGAATTTTTAGGAAGAGAAGTAATTTTGCCTCAAGTCTGTTACAGAGAGTGCTGCCTACCTTTATAGTCTACCAGCCCGGGTCAAAAATGGTGGACCTCCTATCCACCATAATTCTGTGAGTCAATTCCTTAAAACCAGTCTCTCTCTGTCCCTCCCTGACTCTCTGTCCCTTTCTCTTTCTCCCTCCCTCCCTTCCAAGTGGTCTATGTCTCTGTAGAACATTTACTAATACAACCATTAAAAAAAATGTAAAAGAATGAAGCCAATGGCCTCTTACCCCACAGCACAAAAGTTTACCCATCTAAAAACAGTGTCCTACTCCTTATTCCACAATTCCACAGTCACATAACTGGGGCTAAGCTCTGCCAACATGCTTCGATGTAATCACTTTATCCTCACTTTCATGTCTAAAACATTAGCGTAGAATCAGGTATTGACTCCCTTAATCCAAGTTCTTCATTTATAGATCAAGAAGCAGATTTAGCAACATTGCTGGTCTCCTTAGGGGAAGATCTCCTTAGAGGAAGAACTCAGAGTCAGGTCTCCTAACTGGTCATTTAGCATGCTATGACTTATTAAACATACAGTTTAATGCTGTGAGCTAGTTTCTCAAATCCTGAGTGTGGGAATCTGAGGGTGTCCTCCCTCTTTATATTTTAGCAAAAGGGGTCAAGTCATATTTCCATACTTTTAGAATACTGCCATTATTTCATTATGAATAGACATCATTTCTAATTAGAATAGATAATTTAAAGAATAATAGCTTCCTGCATTAAATACTATTATGATAGCTTTGTGTCTCATGCCTCCCTTATTGTCTTTCCTGAGGATAATTGCTGACTCATTGATACTGTTTCTGGATATTCACATTTATAATAGTGAAGAGTTATTTTCTGTCTTGTAGTTGTCTTTGTATGTATTTGTGTGTGTGGTAGTGGGGACTGAACCCAGAGACTTTCTACTTCTGAGGTACACCCCTACCCCTTTTTATTTCGAAACAGTGTCTCCCTATTTTGTTGAGGCTAGCTTTGAACCTGTGATCCTCCTGTCTCAGCCTCCCATGTACTGGTATCACAGACTTGTGCCACCAGACTCGGCTTTATAGTTGTCATTTAAAATCTTGTTGTCATGGGCTTATTTATAATAATATATAGCATATTTAGAAGCCAGAGATATTTAAAATATCCCTAAATAGAATGATTTTTATGAGTTAATAATCTTCAGAAATAAAGATGCTATATTAAATTCACAAATATTTAGAAACCTGTGTTCCACTGGCAAGGGGCAGAGAATTGGATCATCCATGGTCCCAATTCTTCCTAAAGCTACCCACATTTACCCAGAAGAATGAAACAGCCCTTCTCTTGCTCTCTGAGTTGGTGTGGAGAAATAGAACTTTCATTCCCACCCCTGCCAAACTGTGAGAGGCCACTATCTTCTTCTCGCCTCTTGTGTCAGTGGAGGCCAACGGGAAGCAGTGATAGAGGACACTTCTTCTCCTCTCAACCAGGGTTGTATCAGTGGAAACAAGTGGAAAGCCTGGGCATCTGTCCTCATTTGAAAGTAAGGAGACAGCATAAGACTCTCTTCCCAGGGACATGGTATCACAAGAAGCCAGCCTGAACAGGGATGTTTAAATAACCTACAGGTTTTCATAACATAATGCATCAAATGCTCAAGACTAAAAACACTCATCGTACCACAAACCAGGAACACTTTGGCTCAGACAGAAAAAGGCATCAAGAAACAACACTGTGATGACAGAGCTCTTCACAGTATTATGAACCTGAAGTGAAGTGGCCATGATAACGAGCTTCAGTGAGCAATTATGAATATGCTTAAACATGAGAAAAAGTAGCAAACCTCAGCAATGACACAGAAAATCACAGCAATGAGAGTAGAAGATAATGACATGAAAAAAAATGGAAGGAGGGGTTAACTGGGGATTGAATCCAAAGCCAGTCTGTCTCTGAGATACATCCCCAGCCTTTCTTATTTATTTATTCTAAGACTGACTCTTGCTAAGTTGCTGAGGGTAACTGTGAACCTGCAATCTTCTTGTCTCAGCCTCCACAAGTACTGGGATTACAGATGTGCACCACCACACTCAGCCTAAATGAAAATATTATAAAAGAATAGATTGAACAGTAAGAAAAAATATACTCAGGGATAGATGGAAATACAAAATATGTAATGTCATTAAAATCTGGAAGGAGAGGAGAAAGAGGGCAGGACTACAAAGATATGCAAAGAAAGAGTGACTGAAACATCCCCAAATTTGCCTAATGAAATAAACATAAATATTCAAAGAGATGAGCAAACTTCACATAAGGTAAATCTACAGAACTATACACCAGGGCATATCATTGTCAAACTATTTTTTTCTTCCATATTGAGAATTGAACTCAGGGGTATTCTGCCTCTAAGCTACACCCCGAGACCTTCTTATTTATTTATTTATTTTTTTGTTTTTTATACAGAGTCTCATTAAATTCCTGAGACTGACCTCAAACCTGTGACCTTCCCGTCAGGACCTCTCAAGTTCTGGAATTACAGGCACGCTCCACTACATTTGACTATCATTATCAAACTTTTGCATACTAAAGACAAAAAGCTAGGCTTTATAAAAAACTCAACATTAAACAAAATGGAAATCTAATTGGAATGTACGATTACCCAAGAGATCCAGGTGCAGCACCCCAGCCTGGGAAAGGCATGGTGACCAGGGAGGGGTTCGGCACCCTCCGGACAGTCTGCAGTCCCACATCCATCTGCCTTTTCTGACCTCACCCCATCAGTTTGTACCAACACATTACACAGCTTCTTGTCATCCTGGGGAAGATCCTTGGCTGGTGATGTCCTCTTTGATGTATATACTCAGCCTCTGAGTCTCAGCCACTTGTCCTGTTCCTGCTGCCTCACTTTATCTTTAGATTCAAATTAGGTAATGACTAGAGCCAGCAGCAACCCTTCCCTCAACCGTACTTTCCTGCTGGCCAGAGGACATTTCCTCCTGGCTTTCCTAAGGAGACAAAAGCAGGCTGCAGAATTTCCAGGCAGGGTAGACTGGAGGTTTGGGGGATGGGAATAGAGGGTTTTGCAAAAAGCAGCTCTCCAAGGTGAAAATAAATGCAATCTGGGCTGGTGGAAAGAGGGGTCTGGGTTGGATTCTGGGAGAATCAGAAAGACAGCTAAGTAGTGAAGAGAGTGCTAAGATTGTGCAGGGAGGGGGGTAATGAGGAGTCAGAACTCGATCTAACAAGTGCTCAGAGTGTGCTGTCAGGGGGAGAAGAGGTAACATGTGAGAGCACTTTGTAAATGGAGAGATGCTATGCTAATGTGAGGCATTAATACTACTATTCCCATCAGTCAGCTACAGGTTCCTGCTGCAGGGGCATGACAGGATAAAAGCCCTGCTTGGGAAGATTAACGTGGGCTTGTAACTGGAGAGAGAGTGTAGGCAGGGAGATCTGCAGGGTTCTGCTGACACCAGTTTAACTCAGAAATTGGAAGTGTCCTGAAAAAGAGTCCTCCTTTCCTTCCTCTCCCTATCAGGCCCCCAGGAAAGTCTCCTGTTTGCAGAAAGACTATTAGATCCTGGGCTAGGCTTGAAGGTAAGCTAAGATAGAATGGTAAAGTGTGCCAAACCTTAACAATCACTGGCCATTGTGGGGATCTCTCTGTGCTTCTACTTTTGCTTCTTCTGTTTGGTTTAATATATCGATCTCTTCTCCTACCCCTGCTCATTCAAAAGAAATAGATGTCACGGTGGTATTATAAATCTCTATATGGTTCTGTAAGAGGAAATTGCATGGACCTCTGATTCTTGCTTCATGACTTGAGGTTCCTGCATACACACACTTTATCCTGGGAGTGAAATATTAACCGAGTAACTTGCTCCTGCATCCTCAGAAAGTAAGCTTCTGAATCATTCTCCTTGTGTGCCTTCTAAGAAATTTTAATATCCCACAAACAACAACAATAAAAAAACCCAACAAAAATAAAGACACATTTTTAAACAAGTCTTTAGGGAGGAAAAAAAAAGACCTAAGATATATAGAAAGGAAATCACATTGCTTAAAAGAAAGGATCCAGATAGATAATGTGAGACTTCAATTCAGAGGAAGAATGATATGTCTGCAAGTTGAATGATGAACTGCCAGCCAGAAAATTAGAAATCAATATGCTGTATAAAAATTAGTCACTGTAAGACCAATAGCAAAATACAGTAATCATTTATAGAGATGGGATTGAGAAGGAAAACAGAAGGACCTGGATCAAATTGAAAACTGGTGCGCATTTGTCAAGGGGAAAATATGGAAGCATGTCAAGGTAGCATACCTTTCCTTCTTCTTCTTTCTTTCAGGGATAGTTCAAACAAACAAAAGGGCCTCCAAACAGTCAGTCCTGCTGAGTGAGCTAGGAGAAAAATCACCCTAAGTGTAGTATTTGTTTGCAAACACTATTGTATGCCCACATAATGGTATTTGCCGTAGTGTAATAAGCATTATTTGCAGGTTGTCATGGAATGCTAGTGTCTCATTATGGTGGTGTGTGGTCACCATCATGCTTCCCTGGGGAGAGAGAAGGTGTAAGCCTTTCTTATGTTTTTTTTTTTCCTTTTTTTTTTTTTTGTGGCACTGGGGATTGAACCCAAGGGCATTCTACCTCCGAACTATACCTCTAGCCCTATTTTTAATTTTTATTTTGAAACAGGGTCTCGCTAGGTTGATGAGAGTCTCACTACTTGCTGAGGTTATCCTCAAACTTGCGGTCCTCCTGTTTCAGCCTCCCAAGTAGTAGAATTACAAGTGTGTGCTACCACCCCCCGCAGGTGGGCACCTTTCAATACACCCCAGGCAAAGCACATGTGTTGTGCACTACCCCTCACACTCACAATCCACTCAGCCTGTTCTCACTCAAGGCAAGTGTGAAAAGGTGTGAACTTCTAGACTTCCTTATGTCATAATGTCCTGTGCTACAGTGCTCAGAACATACTAATCTTACATTTAATTACCAATAGGAAACAGAAGTAAGAAATCCTAAAATTCTTTATTTTAATCAGACGCATGTTATGGGATGAGGGATAATACGTATGTGTTTAAGGGAGCCAGAGAATGTCCTCAATATCAAAGAGAAGAGAAAGGTAAAGAAAAAGATTCACTTGATACTGGGAGAAATCCACAAAGCATAAATATGTTTGAGAGCATGTTTTACAATTTGGAGATCTTAGGAGTGAGAAGCTCTTTTGCTTTGATAGTCTTCTTTTTCTTTCTGTCCTGGATTCGCTTACCAAAGTGGTTAGGGTAAAAGAAACAAAGACTAGGGCCTAAGAATAAGGCCTTATGATACACAGAGTTCAATCTGTCTCATCCTGGGTGGGTGTGTCTTCTAAAAGGAAATAAATACGTCTAGTGTAAGATCACGCATCACTGCCTCAATTATTTATGTACACTATAGGAGAAATTCGAACCCAAAGGCAGAGTTTAGTATATAAAAGTGCTATAACTTGTTAATGGTATTACAAATTGGGATTAAGGAGGTGCAATGGATTTTCTACCCACTTGACAGTCTTGATATTTGGGATAGATGAGGAATAGTAGATAATAGAATAAGAGGAATTATAGAGAATAGGGTTTACCACTATAGAGCAATATGGTAGAGGTATAAAGACTTCAGGAAAACCAGTGACTGTTTTATATGACAAAATTAAGCCAGTTTACAAAAGGGGGAGAGTGGAGAGTAGAAAGAGAACATTTCCCTAGGAAAGATAAAAGGCAATATATATTATATATAAAATATATTTATATATTTAAATATGTTTACATATATATAAAGATATGTTGGGCAGAATGTAAGGAAGACTAAAGGCACTCCGTAGCGCTGAATCATATAAAGTAATTTCAATATAGAAGTGGGTGATGGGTATGAGTGTACACAGAAGGAATGAATCTTTGAATTGTAACTCAAATATTGCCACTGGGAAAAATGTTGAGGATTTTTCTGGTTTGGTGACATGCTTTTTCTTAACTTTAGGGTGTCGGGGCCCAGCCCTTTAGGCAGAGGTCAGGGGTCCTTCGATGTAACATTAGGGTTTATTTCATTCAATTGACACAAGTCTATATTGGGTCCACAGAGAGAAGACAGTCATGAAAGCTGGGGACAGGTCCCTTCCTTGCTGTTTTAGAGTCTTCCTTTTATATCTTGAAAATGATTAGGCTTTATGATAGGTCTCTTTTCTTCCCCCAACAGATTCACTGACAAAATGAACAATTAACTTCACACTATTGGCAGTTACAAGTTATAATTTAATATCAGACAACTGTTTTAGAATTATGTATGGATCCAAAGAGGGAAGGAAGAAAGAGTGCAGATGGCTTTGTAAGCCATCCCCAAATGCCGTGGAGGCCGCTGGAATCACCAGGCGCCTTGTGTGAACCAGTACTCTCATTGCTTGCTTGCTTGCTTGGCTGCTTTTTCCCTTTCTTCCTATTGAACCCAGAGGCATTCTACTTCTGAGCTACATCCCCAGTCCCTATTACTTTTTATTTTATTTTATTTTTTGCAGTACTGAGGATTGAACCCAAGGGCATTCTACCTCTGAGCTACACCCTTAGTCCTATTTTTTTGTTCTTTATTTTGAAATGGGGTTTCACTAAATTGCGGAGGACCTCACTAAGTAGCTGAGGCTGGCCCCAAACCTGGATCTTCTGGTCTCAGCCTCTCAAGTACTGAGATTACAACCATGCGCCACCAGGCCCAGCTCTTACTTTTTATTTTGAAGCAGGGTTTTGTTCACACTGTCCTCAAACCTGTGATCCTCCAGTCTCAGTCTCTCAAGTAAGGCCATTACAGGCATGCACTACCAAGCCTGTCTTGTTTTATTTTTTCAAAACAGTAAAACTAACATTGATGACAATCATGTTGATAATAACAATACCAAACCATATACTTTGAAAATAGGCTAATATGTTGTGTTATCTGGCTGCTGATATTAAGAATGATGTACTTACTCTTCATATTTAAATCTTTCTTCATTGTATATTTTTAACAGTAAACGTGTAAATTTTACAGTCAGAAAAATATTTAAAAAGCAAACAAATATCTCCTACAAAATGTGAGCTCATATACTTTACTTTCAAATGATCTCTAGTGGCCAGCTGATTCTTATTTAAAATATTCATTGGTTGGATTCCAAGCCAACAGCAGACTGGTAGTAAGAATTTAAAAGGAGAGATAATGGGGATGTACTATAAAGAGACACAGTGACAAGTATGTAGACTGTAACTGACAACTTTCTACACATAGAAGAAACAGGAATATTATAGGGAAAAGTTCAAATCCTGTAAAATCATAGCTTAATGAGGCAATTTTCAGTAATGACCTACCACATTAAATAACTTTTCAGGAAATCAAAGATGTGTGGAGTAAGAGTTCTACTCTTTGGAACGAGTCCAAAAATAAAAATGACTTGATTTCAGTCCCTGGTCCTGACACTTCCTAAAATATGATTTTTAAGAAATTCATATACAATCTTTAAGATGCAGAACTCTCATCTTCCAAATAAAGACAATTAAATAACTTTTAGGGTTTTTTTTTTTTGTGTGTGTGTATGTGTGTGTGTGTGGTTTGTATGTTGCGTTTTTAATTTTCCCTGATGTCATTTAAAAGGATTTTGAAAATATTGATGTGTCATATATATGCATGTGATGCTAGAAAGGCACAGTATATTAACTGATAATATTAACACAAAGGAGAGGAAATCCCATACAGTATAAGAAAATAGAAGTAGTTTGTGTGTGTGTGTGTGTGTGTTTGTGTGTACGTGTGTGTGTATGTGTGTGTGTGTGTATGTGTGTGTGCACGTGGGTTATAATGAATATTTATGTTATATTTGGTTCATCTTCTATTCTAGGAGATGAGGTAGCATAGTGGAAAGTTTTGAGTTTGGGATCAGACACAAGTAGTTCAGGTCCTGGGATATTCTACTTCTTTGCTACCTGACCTTAAGTGGATTCATTCTCTCTGGGTCTTGGTGTCCTCCTCTGAAAAATGCTGGACACATGCAGATAGTAGCCAATATTCAGTATATAATAGCCATTAAGTCAGTTATCTTGAAAAATTTCTTTGGTGGAATAGTTTGATCCCAAATAATTTTGAAAAAATTAGGTGCATGTGCATTTCAAGATTATGCAGGATCAACCTGGCAATGCACTATCTGTCATTTCAGATAATAAAATATTACTTCTCTTACTAAGTGATACTAGATGATGCTTCTATCTAGGAGTGTATAGTGATAATAATTGCTCTGGGAAAAATTTTCTCATTAAGGACATTGAAAATATTGGTTAGATTGCATTTTAGACTATTTATAAATTTTAATTATGCATTTATATTCAGATACCAACAGATATAGTCAATTGTTTTAAAATGCCACACTGCTAGAGTGCTTGCCAATCATGTGTAAGGTCCTTGGTTTGATTCCCAGCATCATAAAAAATAAAATGAAATAAAGTTGCAAAATAAATTAAAAATGTAAATATTACATGTTTTAGAGTTGGAGAAGAGAGGAAGGAATAGTCAAAACATTCTTAATATTCATACATCTCATTTAAATCAGGCACAGGAATTATCCTATAAACTTAATATTAATAGTGCCAATTTGATATATTTACTAGAATTTTCACACTATAAAATTTTCTTAGAATAAGTATATTCTAGAGTTATGGACATCTGCAGGAGATATATTTTATTATGTTTTCTTAAATTCAAAACTGTTGACTCATTTCACAAAACACAGTAAGAAAGGGGGAAAGAAAACCTGGAAAAATATCTGCTTCTATTAAGTTACACAGATGTCTGTCTGGGAAATCTCTTCTTTGAGAATGGTTAGAAGCAATTCTCCTGGTATTTTAAGTCTGTATTGTGTCAACAATTCCTCCTCCTCCTCCTCTTCCTCCTCCTCCTCCTCCTCCTCCTCCTTCTCCTCCTTCTTCTCCTCCTCCTCCTCTTTCTTCTGTTAATGAATCTGCTTTAGGATTCTGGAACTAGAAAAGACTCTTTGATCCGATGATGTATTAATGATTCTGTTATTTAACCACTGATGTTTTTCTAAATCATAATAGTTGTGAAAATCACAAAACTATCTTCCACAAACAATGGAATTCTTCACTTGGACTAAGAGAAATTCTGGGTCTAAATATGTAGTTGTTTTGTTTTTAGCTTCCTCAAGAGCCATGGCAGTCTATCCAAATCTTGGGTGTGCCTTCACACATTACTCTGTGGCAGGTAACCTTTAAGACTCCCTATTTCTGGTATCATACCCTTCTGTAATACCTTCTGAGGATGGACTGGGCATAATTCCTTGCTTATAGCAAGTACAATAGTGGCAGAAGTGATGGTGTGCCTCTTAGAAGATTGGGTTATAATATACTGGAGCTTCCAATCTTGTGTATTGTTTCCTGTGAAGAAGCCAGATACCATGTTCTGGAAATAGGAAAAACATGGAGAATATGTGGCCCAAATACCAACGAAGAAGTGAATTCTACCAAAAACTGAGTGTGATTAAAAACTCTCCTCCAGCCCCAAGTGAGCCTTGAAAAACTGAAGATAATTTGATCATACTCTACGAGCACCTCTGAGCTAGATCTTCCCAGTTAAACCAAATGCAGATTCTTGACCTGCAGAAAGTATTAAATAACAGGTGCTGTTGTTTTATACCACTAGTTTGAGAGTAGCTTAACAATTGTCCACCTTTATTTCTATAGTTAATAACAGTAGCTGTAAGGGGGGTTGTTATAAAGATTAAAAAATGATAATGTAGATAAGACGGCTTTTGTGCAAAGCACCTGTCAGATTACATTGAAATTTTTAGTCCAGAGAAAGGTATATCTGCTTTTAGAATAAAATGCACTCTAAAAATAAACTATTCAAACGTTGATAATGATGAGGTGAAAATTCAAGACTTATATACACTGAAACTTCACATATGACAGAAAAAATATGCAAAAAGTATTCATGTATATACAGTATTGTTGAAGCTGTCTAGTGTTGATTATACACATAGGGATATATCTTTAAGAAAGCATAGTTATAAAATAACATCAATTGCAAGATGTTGAGATGGAAAAAAAATAACTGAGTGATGACATTGGTTAATGATGAATGAACTTCAGCTACACCAGAGAAAAGGCCAAAGGTGGACTCCAGGTACTCTTTAGGAGATCATGCGGTGAAAAGAAGAAAGATAGCAGAAATGGATCATCACTAGTTAGCTAGGAGGCTGTCAGAAGTCAAGCAATGAGGTAACTTATTGCTTGGGGTCAGGAAATACCTTGAATGACATTTACTCTAAAATTAAAGCAGACACTGAAAAATCAGAACTACCTACTTCTTTGGTAACTAAGAGAAAAAGGAAACTAGCCTGGGATGGTGGGGAGAGGTCATGAAGAAGATGAGAGGCAATAAAAATAGGAACTGGGAGTAAAAGCATTTTCAAGTAGGCAGAGTGTCCTTCACACGTGGAACTGCATAGCAGTAGATAGCGTCTCTTTGTCTCATTCAGTTTTATGTGCTGGGCAGAGTGGAGCAAAGAATGTGCTAGCTTTGCTGAGTATGGGAGTGATTATGGAATCTAATGAGCAGCTGATAATTATAAGTGGCAAGCCAGGTATAATGGTTTGAGTTTGGAATGTCCCCCCACTGGCTCATATGTCGAAAGCATATCCCCAATGCAACAATACTCAGAGGAAAAATAAACAAATCAGACGTCTAACCAGATCAGTGAATAAATCCACTGAAGGACTAGTGATTTGAATGGATTTAAGGAGGGGTAACTTGGGCAAATGGTATGGCAATGGAGGAGTTAGGTGGTTGTGTGGCCTTGGGGATTATATATGTGCCTAACCACTTCCTGTCTCTGTCTCTTTCTTTGTCTGGGTGCTATGATGTGCCAGTGGCATCCCTTTGCCATGCCTTGCCACAGTGGTTTATGCAGTGGTGCTGGTTAACCTTGGATTTAAATCTCTGGAACTCTGAGCCCAAGTGAATCTTTCCTCCTTTAAGTTGTACTTGTCAGGTCATAACAATGGAAATGCTGGCTAGTAGTATATCAGGGCTTGACCAGAGATAGATTCTTTACTGAAGTAAGCAGGCTGAATTTGTGTCAGAAAGGGAAAATGAACTGATCAAGTATGTAGATACATCAGAAATGCTGGTAATGAGCTCAAGAGTTAAAAGAGACAGAAGGAAGAGCGAACACACTGAAACCAAAGTTTAATTGCTCTCGGGGAGGCTTATGATGTCAAAACTCTCCACAAACATAATAGTCTTTTAACTAGCACCATTGGGAGTTATCTATGTTTGAAAGGCTTATTTTTTGAAAGTGGGTCTGATATCTCTGAATTGGGGTGCTGTAGTTCCTTCTATATATAAGTTTACTGGGTTTGCCTCTGAAGTAAGCATGCTGACTTTGATGGTCAGCCACTCACTTGCCTCCTGGAGACACCACCATCTGCTGCTTAGTCTAAGTGTGAGGTCCCCACAAGGGAGTGAGTGGTGGAATGTCTGGAAACTAGGTATTCAGAGGTGACAGATCATTGAATAAAACATTTTTAAAGCCGGGCAAAGATGAATATATGCACATATTTTACTTAGGCTTATCTGAAGTCAAAACTGTCCGCCCTACCTTCCAGCCTTGTTGATTAGGACAAATGAGGTCATGTGAATAGTCAATGGAAAAAATTAAATATCAATTCATTTAATAGAAGAATTAATAATCACTTATTGACTATCATTTCTATTTTGGTTATTTTAACTTGGCACATGGTGAAAGGGAGAAGCCTTATAAAGGATGATAAAGAGGATGATTATATGGGTATTATAAAGACTGAGATGGGGTAAGAAGCTAAAGACATCTGCTTTCAAAGTTCTACAATGCTTTCTAACTTGCTAAATATAAAGAGCTTTGGCAGTTGATCACATAAGATTATGCTAAGATGAGTCAACAAAATTGGATGTTCCTAAGATGACTTAGAACAGAGTGCAAATCTTTAGTAACCTCTGACTATGCCCTTGAAAATTAGAAAAAGAAATTGTATTAGAATTTTTTGATGATAATAAAACTAGACATTTTTTCAAATATTGTCTTCACAAAGTAGCATTTCTTGATACTGAACAATGATACATATGTGCATATAGCTAGTTCATGGTTGAAGAGGAGATGCTATAATGAAAGTAATTGAAGGTGTCTAGTTTTTAATTCAAAACTCTTATATATTTAAAAATCCAGATTTTTTATTGCAAATTTTTGAAGATAATATATGCATATGCCCGATGCTATGTAGCAACACAGAGGCAATGTAGGGATGCCTCTGCAGTCAGCTCCATGAGTATTTCTATGGTGAAACTTATGACTCTTGATATTGAATTGGATAAATAAATGCTATGAGAGCTTAAGTTTATTTGTATAGTATTGAACTTGTATATGAAATGTAGGGAAAATAAAGGCCATTCATAATTTAATACTTCTTATTTCCACAAAAAACATTTTACCAAAATTCAAGCAATGCAAGTTCAAATATAAGCAAAATATCAGTTTAAATTATAGTATTTGGTTCCTGGCAAGTCTCTCATGATAGAACACATTGTTTTGTTATCAATGTGGCAGGAGTAAATGAGAATAAAATTAGATGTTTATATGTTATTATTTTAAATAATCAGCATGGTTCATGCATATGGAACAATTTGAATTGAAGTATATATAGATATTTAATTTACATTTGAATACAAATAAATTGAATTTAATAAAATGTTCTCCAAAGAAATAATTTATTTTTTATGTTTATATGTAATACATTTATGAATTTATATTTGTAATTGATTCACATAGATGTTTATATCAAAGTAACATATATTTACATAGATAAAACATGTACATCTGTTAATTAAACAAACACTTACTAAGCATATATGAAAACCCTAAGAGGAACTGATAAAAATGAAAACCAAATTATTGTATCTAGTACTTAGTGTGCAACTAGGGGTATAATTTTATTTTTAGTTGATTACTTAAGGAAGACGAAGACGATAACACATGGATATTTGAAGAGCTTAATTGAGTATGGATTTAGCTAACCATTAATATAACAGTTCTCTTTTTATTTTAAAGAAATCAGTATTGTGATTCTACTAACAAAATAAATACTATGCTTTTATATTAGAAATTTCCATTTATTAAAAAGCAATTAAAGAATATAGGCCCAGGCAGAAACTTCCTCAATAAGACCCCCAAAGATTAGGAAACTAAAACAAGAATTAATAAGTGAGGCTGTACTGAACTAAAGTTTCTGCTCATCAAAGGAAACTATCAAAAGTCTAAAGAGAGCTTCTAAAATGAGAGATCTTTGCCAGTTATCCTCTGATAGAGGATTAATATCTAAAATATACAAATTATTTAAAAGATTTAACACTACAAAACTAACAACCCAACCAAGAAATGGGAAATTAAACTAAATAGACACTTTACAAAAGAAGAAATACAAATGGCTAATGTATACAAGAAAAAAAAATTTAATGTCATTAGCAATCAGGGTGATACAAATTAAAACTACACTGAAATTTTTCCTAACCCTAATTAGAATAGCAATCATCAAGAAGTCAAATAACAATAAATGCTGGTGATGATGTGGGGAAATAAGACACTTCTATGCTGTTAGTGGAACTGCAAATTATGCAGCAGCTATGGAGATCAGTGTAGAGATTCCTCAGAAAATTGAGAATGGATTCACCATATGACCCAGTTATATCAGTCCTGGGTCACTTTTCAAAGGAACTAAAGTCAGAATATCATAATGACACATGCATATCCATGTTTATAGCAGCACAATTCACAAGAGCTAAATTATGGAACCAACATAAATAATGGAATAACATAATAATTAATAACATAAATAATGGAATCAACAAATGAATGGATTACAAAATTATGGGATATATGCACAATGGAATTCTACTAAGCAATCAAGGAGAACAAAAGGATGTCATTTGCAGGAAAATGGATGGACCCGGAGAACATGATGTTAAATGAGATTAGCCAGTTGCAGAAAGTGAAGGGTCATATATTTTCTCTCCTATGGGGGAGCTAGGGAGTAATTGGGATATAAGAGGGACTTTAGATAATGGAGGAGAAACTGCAGTGGAGCCAGGGAGGTGATTTGTGAAGGAAGGACAGAGGGAAAAATACTGAAGAATACTGAAGAAATCGGTTTTACTGACATTAGGTATATAGTGAGAATACCAATTGCTGATAGAATATTTTGTATGGGGAAAAGAAGAGTGGGGAGGGAGTTTGGGGAAAACTCACTAAGTGCTGTGTGCATGTATGTCACTATCACTCCAAACTACATCATGATGTGAGACTGTAATGCACCAACAAAAGTATAAAAAACAACACCTGTTATCTGCCTTGTTTTTTACTTAGGAAAGTTTTCTACTCTGAAAATATGTTTCTGAATTAGAGTAATCAAGACCCTATATTCTTAGCATCTGTTGCAAATTTCCAAAATGGGGAAAAGGAAGAATTCCAAATATCTGGTCCAAGCCACTTGCAACTTTTAAAATTAAATTAATGCATCTTATTAATGAAACTAATCTTGATAATTTCCTAAGGTTTTGTGAAATGTTAAGAAGTATAAAGTCATATTAAGATAATGGAAAAATTTAATTCAAAGGCTACCAAATTTAGAAAGCTATTTCAAAAAAAAACTGATAAGTGCTTATCTCCTTATTTCAATTTGAAAAAAAACTTAATCAGAAAAGACACATGCATCCTAGATATTTTTGATTCATGTCTAAAGTCAGAACTTTTATGAAGTTAAGAAAAGAGCCATTAATTAGTTTTAAAAATTTGATAGAAAATTTTATTAAATCAAGGGGAATTTGAAAGAATTTCAATTTACTACATTAAACTGTATTTCATTTGTAAACTATTTTTTGTATTAAATAGGTCCAACTGTTTTTCTCAGATGCTCATTTCTATTTATTTTACCCAGACCAAATACAGTACCTATTTAGTCTCAAAAAGGTCAAAATTACCAGAGTTTACATACCATAGTCATTTTGGCAAACCAAGTATGTCATCATTAAGCCAGTTAACAGAGGAAGAGGAATAAAACATGATGTTTAAAAAGATGGAATTTGGGATTTGGCAGCTTTGCATTATAATCCATTTTCCATCTTGTGATATTATGAATGAGAGCCTCTTCATACTTCAAATTTCTCTGCTGCAAGGTGGGGGTTATAGTACTTTTCTTATACATTCGAGTATTAAATATAAACATAAAAATACGTAAAATGCTGCCTGGAGCATTTAAGTGCTTAATAGATGGTAGTTACTTGTGATAGAAGATAAGATAGACCTCAGTTCAAGGTTCTGATGTTTTTTGTTTGTTTGTTTTGTTTTGTTGTTTTATTCTAGTAGTCATACAGTTATGGAATATAGTGGTGGAAGTTGAAGAGTTTACACTTCATACAGGGTAGAGGGGGTTTGTATGTCTTAGTGCAGTGCAGCTACAACCAAATATCACATGCTGGGTAGCTAAAAAATGACATACATCTATTTATCAGAGTTCTGGCAGTTGGAAAGTCTAAGTTCACGGTGCTGGCAGATTGGGTGTCTGGTGAGGGCCCACTTTCTCATAGATGGTGCTTTCTCCCTGTGCTCACATGGTAGAAGTGGGCTAGCACAAATCCCATTAATATGACTTAATCTCTTCCCCAAACCTCACCTCCAAATATCATCTCCTTGAGGGTCAGAATTTCAACATATAAATTTGAGGGGATGCAAGACATTGTGCAAATAGTTGAGATAGGCAATAAGATGATATTATTATAGATGATCTTTCTTGTCAAAAGCATCATTATTATTATTATTATTATTTTTTTTTTTTTTGCGGTACTAGGGATTGAACTCAGGGGCGTTCTACCTCCGAGCTACACCCCCAGCCTTATTTTTTTATTCTTTATTTTGAAACAGGGTCTCACTAAGTTGCGGAGTACCTCACTAGGTAGCTAAGGCTGGCCGCGAACCCGGATCCTCCGGTCTCAGCCTCCCGAATGCTGGGATTACAAGCGTGCACTACCACGCCCGGCCAAAAGCATCATTATTAATCCATTTTTCTAATTAGGTCACAGCCTCCTTCCTTGTGACCATCATTGATGGTACAGGGCTCTGGTCAGGTTTTTTAAGAAGGCATGAAAGAAATGCTGAGACATGTGGATTTGGTCCCTCGGCTTCCTATCACTGAGATTCCTCTATCCTACTTAAAGATGTTTGAAACAACTAAATTCACAAAACTCTATGTGTGTGTGTTGGCTTCTCGGTATTCTTTCTCTAATAAACTTGGTAAAGTTAGAGAGTGTTTGTGTGTCTTAGTGCAGTCTTCTGATTCAAGAAAACAGCCAACTCTAGGCAAAGTGTCCATGTGAATTGTATACCATCACGTTCTTTTGTTTCTTACTCTTCTGCCTATGTGGATTTATAGTTATGTCACTATTCTGGTTTGGATCTAGAATGTCTCCCCAAAAGTTTATGCGTTAAAATCCTGGTCTCCTGTGAAACAAAGTTCAGAGTTGGGACATGATTGGAGGAAGTGGCCACTGGGGGTGCAGTCTTGAACACTATAACTGTCCCTTTCCTCCTCCTGTTTTTCTCTCTGTGTTCTCAATTGCCATGAGTTGAGCAGCTTTCTTTCACCACACCGTGTTGTCATGATGCTTCTGCTTTGGAGTCTGTTGGTCATGGACCAATTCTGAAGCCATGAACCAGAATTAAACTTTCCTTCCGTTTGTTCTTGTCAGGTACTTTATTCATAGCAACAAAAAGCTGACTGACACACCACAAATTCATCTTTCCATATGAAATGGATAAGGAATTTTACAAAGAACTTCTGGAAGCATTTGGAAAACAAATTTTCTTTTGACTTCACAGTATATTTTATTTCCCCTACCCTAGAAAGAACATCTAGAAGCAGCATTTATTTCTGCTTCAGAAATGAGGCCCTATGTGTAATGAGGTGGGACAAAGACAATTGCAGGCTTGATGAATTCACCTACCTATTAAGACGAGAAATAAGCACAGTTGAAACAGAAAACATTACCAAGAGCAAGTTGGATTGGAGAATAAACATTACTGTGAGCATTTGATGTGCTCCCTCAGGTCTTAGGAAAAAATTCTCTAGGAATTTTGCAGCCAAGAAATTTGGAAATCCACTCTATTTAATTTTCTTTGGTAACTTCTCTTAACATTCAATTGACCCTCTGGTCTTGTTGAAGTGTTTAGGCAGCATTTCTTTTTAGAGAATAGAGTCAGTGCTTAGGTGGCACTTGGTCTGACTTCACAGAATAAAACTGAATTGATGAAGCTTGGTTAATAGTCATCTAGTTGATGTTCTTCTAAAATTGGCACACCATTTTTTTTTCATTAGAAACATATTTTCTAGTGACTAATATGACTTGTCCTGAGCAAGAAGCATCAATGAGGTGGTATTTTTTATTAAACAGGTATTTCCCAATATTTCAAATTTTTTGTTTCAAGTTTGAGGATGAGATATAGATCTTTCTTAAACTGCATGATTATTGGGTAAGGTAATTTATAGAGTAGGGAAAGTAGTTCAAGAATTAGATGAGAAGATAATTAAAATGCATGGATAATGATAGTAGAAGAAGAAAAGAACTACCTATTTCTCGAGGGTGGATTGTGGCTCTGTGATCAAGTATTTACAAAACTCAGTATTGAAAATAATGGAGACAAAATAGTATAAAATATATTTATGCTGGGTCTATAAGATGTTGATTTCTTCCAATACCTCCCCGCCCCCCCCCCAAAAAAAAGTCTGGTGTCCCAATAAATTTGGTTATTTCTCTTGTAGTTAAAATAAACTAGTTCTTGGGGAAAAAAAGCTGGTGTTACTCTGTGTCACATAGTAGGTGACCAAAGAGTTCACATTTGTTCAGGTCCATGCTGTGTTTTAGAATAGACATGAGTTTTCAGAGGTCTCCCTCAAATTCCATTGCAAGTATTCTTGTGGGCCATACTAATGAGGAGCTATGAAGGCTATGAAGGGCTAAAGAGAGGCGGAGGGAGACATCTTTGCATTTTCAGTGCAATGTCTAGGTCTGCTTATAGGGAGGTCAGGGAACAATTCTCTGGTCCAGGAGTGAGTGAAAAAAATGAATTTCAAAAATAACATTGCCATGGGCTTGCCAAAAGGTAACTAATTGTAAATCACTTTCACTGGAGGGGGGTGATGGAGGCTAGAAAGCAAATCTAGAATATTAGACCCAGTCAGTAAATATCCTGATTTTTGCTTCGGGACATTGTGAACTCTGTAATGAGAAAGAAAATGAAGTCACTCTTATTTTCTCCAAATAGCAGCCTCAATGTTGAAGACTGAGAGGGGTTTTTCTGTATAGCATATCTTAAATATATCACAACTTTAGATTTCTGCTATGGCAATGCCTTAGAGCAGAGAAGGTGTCAAAGCTAACATAACTTGCACTATAAAGATCAATTAATGATACAAATGTAATTTTTTCATGTATAGAAGCCATTACTATTTGCATAGCATTTTATGTTTAAGACTAGTTTAGACACTGCTTTGTGGGTTGGAAGTGATAACTCTTTTATATTTAAGAAAATGGCAAAGATATTCTCAAATACAGATACAATAAACTGGGCACAGTGGCACACACCTGTAATCCCAGTACTTAGGAGGCTGAGATAGGAGGGTCACAGATTTAAGACCAGCCTTAGCAAATTAGCAAAGCTCTCAGCAACCTAGAGAGACATATTTCAAAATAAAAAGCAAAAAAAGCTGGGGGGTGTAGCTCAGAGGTAGAATGCCTCTGCCTCTGCTTTCAATTTTCAGGAACACACACACACATACACATGCACACACACACACACACACACACACACACACACACACACACACACATATATATTTATATATTACAGGTATAGTAAAGGCCAGAAGAATACATGGAGAACCAAATGCAGAGGGCAACTTTCAGACAGATAGACTTGCGTGAAATACATGCACGCAACACTATGAATGAAAATTTCACCTTGAAAATTTCTGTGATTTAAATTACAGCTTTATTTTTTTTTCCCATTTCTCTGGAGCAATGTTATAAAGGGCTAGCTCATCACGCTATCTATTACTTCATCCCAGGATGTGGGTATTAAAAAAAAAAAAAAAAAGAGTTATAACTCCTATGACTGGTTGCCTACTTGATAATAAAATGAATGCGTGAAAAGCAGCCTAAGGAAGAATATTTTATTAGATCAATTAATATTGTAGAGGAGTTTTGTTCCTGGGTTAATCATTGGTATGAACTCTTTGCTTGAAGTTAAGGTTTGGGGCTAGTCGTAAAAGTAACTCAGAAAGGACACCTTTGTTCTTTATTCTCTATCAAGGACTTTAACTCAGAATGATTCAACTTGGCACCTGGAGATTTCTCAAATAACACATTTGCCAAAGGAATTGTGGGAAGAGTTACCTTGCAAGAGTGTTTTGCTCAATTTGGTGAGGGCTTTATTTGTAGATGAGGAAAGCATGAGAAGAGCTAGGCATCTTTAGGTTTTATTATGCAAAGTTGTTGTTAATTAAAAATAATATAGAATACAATTTGATATAAATACAGCCAACAGATTGACTACTCCCTGTTATCCTTGTCTTTTGCTCAAATGGTTACCTTCGCTAACCTCAATATCTAGCTTTCATGCATTATCTCTGGCCCTGTAGAATTCTATAACAGGATTGTGGACTTGTTATTGATGGCAATGGTACCATTAACTCTATGTTCTAGACCTCCCATGGAGGAAATCTGCACAAGTGTGGTAAGATTGACATCCTTCCTCCTCTAACTTTTTCTTGCCAACCTTTTTCTGTTGAAGTGTTAGTGTGATGATACAATTGAGTTAAAATGTTAAAGTAGGAGCCACTGGTTTAGCTACATGTTTTCAGACTGTGATGGACATATGTTCCTGAATCATGACACAATTTTGTGGACTATGGCAACCTAAAAAATTTAAAAATATTTATTTATTACTATAATATTCTGATTTCAGTCCCTTTGGAAAGATACCTGGGAGTGGTCTAGCTCGATCATCTGGTAGATCCATTCCCAGTTTTCTGAGAAACCTTCACACTAATCTCCATAGCAGTGGCACTGAATTGTAATCCAACCAACAGTGTAGAAGAGTTTCTATTTCCCCACATCCTTGCCAGCATTTATTGTTGTTTGACTTCTTGATGATTGCCATTCTAACTGGATTTAGATGGAATATCAGTGCAGCTTTGATTTGCATCTCCTTTATTGATAATAATACTGAATATTTTATTTTATATATTTATTGGCCAAGTGCATTTCTTCTTTTGTAAAGTGTCTATTTAGTTCAATTGCCCACTTCTTGTTGAGTCATTCTTTTTTTTTTTTTTTGTGGTACTGAGAATTGAACCTAGAGGCATTCTACCTCTGAGCTACACCCCAAGTCCTGTCCTATTTTTTATTCTTTATTTTGAAACAGGGTCTTACTAAGTTGTAGAGGGCTTCGCTAAGTAGCCAAGGCTGGCTGCAAATCTGGATCCTCCAGCCTCAGCCTCCCAAGTACTGGGATTACAAGCATACACCACCACACTGGTAAGTTTTTCTTTTTATAGTATAAAATCTTTTAAGTAATTTGTATATTCTAGATACTGGTCCTCTACCAGAGGAATAGCTGGCAAAAATCTTCTCCTATTTTGTATGCTCTCTCTTTAAACTCTTGATGGTATCCTTTAATGAGAAGAAACTTTTTGGTTTAATGCTACCCCATTTATTAATTCTTGTTTTAAGTTCCTGAGCTTTGGGGGTCTTATTGAGGCAATTTCTACTAGTGTCTGTATGTTGGAGCATTGGACCTATGCCATCCTCTAGTAATTTCAAAGTCTCTGGTCTAATTTCCAGGTCTCTGATCCATCTTGAATTGATTCTTGTGCAGGGTGAGAGGTGGGGACTTAATTATATTTTCTACAAATGCACAATCAGTTTTCCCAACACCATTTGTTGAAAATCCTGTATTTCCTGCAATGTATGTTTTTTGCATATCCATGTTTATTGCAGCACAATTCACAAAAGCCAAATTATGGAAACACTCTGGGTATCTATCAACAAATTAATGAATTACAAAATTACGGGATATACACCCAATGGAATTCTACTCAGCAATAAAGAAGAACAAAATTACGTCATTTGCAAGAAAATGGATGGACCTGGAGAACATTATGTTAAGTGAGATTAGCCAGTTACAGAAGGTGAAAAGTCATGTGTTTTCTCTCATAAGCAGAAGCTAGGGAGTAATTGGTATGCAAGAGGGATTCAGATAGTGGAGGAGAAACCCCAGTGGAGTTTGGAGCAAGGGAAGTGGTCGAGGGAAAGGTGGGGTGGAAGAGAGGCAGAATTGATGAAGACAACACTTCCATTGACATTAAGTACATATGTGAGAATACCAATGCCACCCTCAATATCATGAAAGAAGAAAGGGGGAGGGGGGAGGGGGGTGGGCTACATTATGATGTGAGACTACAATGTAACAATAAAAGTATTAAAAAATTAAAAACAAAACACTAGAAAATATTTTTATTATACAGAGCAACACTGAATATTGTTTTCTATTTTTTTCTCATCCATACATGTAAAATAGATTTCTTACTGTGAACTTGTGAGGGTTTGAGTAGTTTCCCTCATTACAACCTTGTAATATAAAATCTATGTAGCTATTCCAAATATTAAGCATAATAATATTTTAATTAAAAATTGAAAAGCACAGCTATTATAAAAGACTTTCTTAATAGCATATTAAGTTAATATAAGAAAGTAATAGAAATTTCAAATATCAAGATAAATTGCTATTTTATATAAAAATAGCCTCACTTCTCTTTCTGTTTAGATTTACTTTAAAAATGATTGGCTGCCTACAGGCCAACTGTTAGTGCTGAAGAAACAATTATGAAACAACAGATGCAATTTCTGATCTTTTGGAATATAATCTTGATAAATATATTATTTTCATGTTTTAGCATTACAATCTTCTGAATTTTAGAATGGACAGTAAGAGATTTGGGGCTTAGAGATGTTCTAGGGTTCATATGTTAATTCTGGCCCAATTTGAAATTTACTTTCTTTGATGATTGGTTATAGGTACATAATTAGTGTGATTGTACAACCTGGATTGATGTCAGCACTCCTAAACCATTATGGTTATCTCTGTCCTTCTGATTTGTTAAATCATTATAAAAGAAACACTTTAAGACAAAATGATTTTAAGAATTTGAAACAATTCCCTAGATGTGGAGTAAAAGTAGATAATTCACTTTTTTGTGTGTGTGTGTGTGTGGTACTGGGGATTGAACTCAGGGGCATTCTACCTCCGGGCTATACCCCCAGCCCTATTTTTTATCCTTTATTTTGAAACCAGGTTTCACTAAGTTGTGGAGGGCTTCACTAGGTAGCTGAGGCTGGCCACGAACCCGGATCCTCCGGTCTCAGCCTCCCGAATGCTGGGATTACAAGCTTGCACCACCACGCCCGGCTGAGAATTCACTTCTGTCTATTCCCTAATTGCATTTCCTTCCCTGGAGATCTTTAATAAAATCACCAATAATTCTAGTTTGCTCTCTTGTAATTGGTGCATGGTGTGCCAGTTGATAAATATGGCTTGATATAATTAAACATATCTCTGGTTGTTTGCAATTATATGACATTTTAAATAATTTTATCATAGTATAAATGATACTGCATTGAATATTTTTGTATGCATATCTTCATCCACAAATGCCTGTGGTTTACTTGGCTATATTCCCTGCCTGTGGAATTATTGAGCAAGGGTCAGTAGATTTAAAATTCTGATCGGTGGCAATCCCCTCCAAATTTTGGACTGGTCAAGAGTATGTGAAAATGCTCATTTTTCTACAACCAAGCAAATATTATTAAATGCCTTTAACATTTGACATTATAAAGAGTGGTGAATAATTTGTCATTATTGCTTAATTTGATATTCTATGACTATCCATAAGGCTTAATTTCATTGCATGTATGAATTACTATTCATATAGTATGCGACCACTGTGTTTTTCCTCTATGCCAGAAGAATATTTTAGTAAGTACTTATCTATCTAAAAATTATCAATGTACTGTATTATGGGTATAATAATTTACAACAGTAAATATAAAAATTTATTTTAGTCAACTTTATGTATGTTAGCTCTATTTATGATCTCTTATCTTAGTTCCATATTTTAATCTCACATTGTTTTCACATTTTACTTTTTGGCATTATAATTTAATGTCTGTATTTACTGGCTTTTGATTTTTATTAAGGAAGGGGCAGCCAATATTCTTGCTGGATTTATTGAGTAGGTCAGTGGTTCTATATGTTTGAATGGCACGTATATGATATAGTAATTTCCGTATGTATGTGGGTTATTTTGTGTTTTCACTATTATAGATTTTATCTACTTCTTCACCAATAATATATTGTGTTTATTACGGTAGTTTTATTGTATGTTTGTTATCTGATAGGTAAAAACTTTTCTTCTTATTAATCATTTTAACTATTTTTAAAAACTTATTTTTCTATAAGAACCTTAGGATCCTCCTCATATTCAGGAAGAACAGCATCAAAGGAAACTCTCTACTTACTAAAAGATTAGAATAACTAAAAGCAACACAAAGAAAACAACTAGAGGAACTTGGATCTCCTGGGAAATGATGTTCTTTGATAAGAGGCAGGTAAATCAAAAGGGAGAGATGGATATATCAATAAAGAGACCCAATAAAGCATGATGTTTTAACTTATGTGACATTGATACATACTTTATTGCTGTTTGCCAAAATAGTAGAATATGCCTCAAGAAAAGATAGAAGCTACATGCTGCATCATATAAGAATTTTAGGATTATACAAATTATAAATGAAAATTTCAGAGATATTTACAATATATGTTGCTAACCTTTGAGAACATAAAAATAAATAAGAGAAACTAATTAACTGGGGACCATGTTTTAAAATCATTTTTACTTTGTTGAATTTGTTTGATGTTTTGCAAGGAACAAGGAAAATGCCTACCTTGATTTTTTTTTTCTCCTATATGTGAGATGCTTGACAATAACAAGGTCAGTAAATGTCTTCTGGTTGACTATCTAAAAACCTCTAGTTTTGAGAAAAAAGATGAAAATTTAAAAGACAGCATAAAAAAACTTTAAAATATCTGAATCGATGTGTTCATTTCAAAAGTCTACCTCTTCTAAAAGCTGTGCACACATAATTTAAGAGTTTAATAAATATTTTTCTACGAAAAATAAAAGAAATTTAGAATCAGGTTTCAAAAATGCCATTGGCAATAAAATTAAGGAACAGATTAGCTTGGGAAAATAGATTTCTAGGTATTTCCATTAAGTATTTCTTCATGGGTTTTAACAATATATTGTTATTTTTCTCATATAAAACTTCAAAAATCTTGTTGGGTCTATTTCTGGGAATTCTGTAATTCTTTTGTGAAAGTGATTTTGGGGGATTTGTTTTTGGATTTTTCAATAAGGTGAGAATGCTAAAATATTTATTATGTTTATCTTGACATGTCATTGTATTCATTCTAACAATACTTCTATGTAGATATTAGATGCTTTCGCATGGATAGCACCTCTCCTTAGCCAGGTATTTAATCTCATAATTTCAGAGAAAAATAGATTGATTTTTATTATTTGCCTTTAATAAGAATAGGTTTTCAGTGGTACAGGCATATAATCCAACCTACTTGGGAGACTGAGTCAAGAGAATAACAAGATTAAGTCCAATTTGGGCATTTTTTTCAATTTTATTGCTATTTTATTTTTTTAATTGGTACGTTGTAATTATACACCTTAATGAGGTACAAACTGGTAGAGGCTTACATGAACATATGACTCATTTAACCCTTTTCCAATTCCCATCCCATTCCCTCCCACCGCCTCCTTCTCATGTTCAAGTTAGTGATTGACTTCGATATGTTTGTGAATTTACATCATGTGTAGTAGTGTGTTTTCTTCCCTTAACTCCCTTCAGTTAGGTTGTCTCTCCTCCAACCTTCAGTTAGGTCATCTTCTTTTCTCATCTAAAGTTTCTCCTTCTTCATCTAGAGTCCCACCTATGATCCACTTTCTCCCTAACTTCCGCATATTAGGGAGTGCATCCAATTTTTTACTTTTTGAGACTGACTGATCTCCCTTAGCACAGTGTTTTCCAGTTCCAATAATTTCCCTGCAAATGGCATAATTTTTCTCTTCTTTATGACTGAGTAAAATTCCATTGTGTATATATCCCATAGTTTTGTCATCTATTCATCTGTTGATAGACATCTTGGCTGGTTCCATATTTTGGCAACTGTGCATTGTAGGTCTATAAACATAGATATGCATGTATTAGCCTGGAAGTTTGGTTTCCATCCTTTGGAGTAGATATATAGAAGTGGAGAATATGGTAGGTTCATTCCCATTCATCGGAGGATCCTCCATACTGTTTTCCAAAGTGGTTGCACTAATTTGCAATACCACCAACAATGTAATAGAGTTCCACTTTTATAAACCCTGCCAGCATTTATTGTTGTTTGTGTTTTTAATGATTGCCATTCTAATTGGGGTTAGGTTAAATTTCAGGATAGTTTTGATTTGTATCTCTCTGATTGCTAATGATGTTGAACATTTTTTCATACATTTATTAGCCATTTGTATTTCTCCTTTTGTGTAGTATCTATTTATTTCACTTGCTCATTTTTTATTGGTTTATTTGTTTTCTTAGCTGTGTGTTTATTGAGTTCTCTGCATATTCTAGATACTAGTCCTCTATCAGAGGAGTTTTTGGCAAAAATTTTCTCCCATTCTGTTGGCTCACTGTTGAGGTTTTTGATAGTTTGCTGCACAGAAACTCTTCAGTTTAAGAAATCTACAAACTGAGAGAAAGCTATCAAAATCAACAAAGATATAAACTTAAGAAACAAGAAATCATGAGAAGGAAGAATAGCAAGCAAACAATGAGCTTCCACAATCCCACAATAACAGAACCCATCAATACAGAATTGCAGAGATTTCCAGAAGGAAAATTTATATCTTTAAGAGTAGAAATGATACAAGATTTCTGAAAAGAATTCAGAGAGAGCCTGACAGAAATGAAGCAATAAATAAACAAAGAATCTGATATTCTAAACAGAAATCAAAAAGAAGCCTTGAAGGAAGTTAAGGATGTAATAATTGAAGTGAAGGCATCAATACAAACTATGAACAGTAGAATAGACCACATGGGAAATAGAATCTCACTATTAGAATATGATCACTTCGAAAATGAGCACTACTGTATATAAATCGGACAAAAAATTCAACAATATGAATTGTACATTGAAGAGATCTGGCCCAATTTTAAAAGAGCTAACCTAAGAACAATAGGCATAGAAAAGGGAATAATAGCTGAATCCAAATGAATCAACAATCTTTTCAAATAATTAATATCAAAAAAATTTTTCCAAACAGAAAAAGAGGTTGACACACAGGCACAGGAAATATTTAGAACCTCCTTTAGACAAGATCACAGAAAAGGTTCACCACTCCACATAATAATCAAACTTAGTAATGTAGAGGCCATGGAGAGAATCTTAAAGGAGACTAAAAGACTAAGTGACATTTAGAGGCAAACCAATTAGAATCACTCCAGACCTTTCAAACCAAGTCATGAAAGCTAGGAGGGCCTGGAGCAATATATTCCAAACTCTGAAAGAAAACAACTTGCAGTCAGGATTTTCCTACCCAGAAAAACTATCTCTTAAATTTGAAGAGGAAATAAAAGCCTTCCATGACAAACAAGCTGAAAGAAATCACGTCTTTTAAACAAGTCCTAGAGAAAATACTCAAATAGATTAATTACAAAGAAGAACTAGGAAACATCAGAATCAGAGAAACAATAATTTCCATCAAGCAAACAACTAAGAAAAAAAGAACAAGCACTACCTCAAACACAAGTTAAAACTCAAAATGCTAGAAAATTACAAATCATCTCTCAATAATCATGGTGAATACAAATGGCCTCAACTCCCCAGTAAAAATACATAAGATGGCAAAATGGATTAAAAACCAGAATCCATCTATATGTTGCCTGCAAGAAACTCAGCTTACAAGTAAAGATACTTACAAGCTAAAGGTGAAGGGCTGGAGCAAGATAATACATGTCAATGGACCTTGAAGACAAACAGGAGTAGCAACTATGATATAAGAAAAATTAGACTTCAAGACTAAACTTGTCAGAAGAGACAAAACAGGTAATTTTTAACTGGTAAAAGGAACAATTCAGCAAGAGGAAACAATGATAGTTAACATTTATGCCCCAAACATAGGTTCAGCAACTTTCATAAAACAAATCCTTTGTGACATTAAATCACATGCAGATCTCAATACAGTAATACCGGGAGACTCCCACACTCCTCTCATACCACTAGACTGATCTTCTAGACAAAAGGTCAGTAAAGATGCTTCAGACCTAAAGAACACCATAAACCAAATGGGCCTATTAGACACACACATAATATTTCACCCAACTACAGCTGAACTCACATTTTTCTCAGCTGTTCATGGAACATTCTCCAAAATGGACCACATCCTGAGCCACAAAGTGAGCACTAGCAAATTCAAAAAATGTGACATAATTCCCTGCATCTTTTCAGACCACAATGGAATGAAACTAGAGATCAACTATAAGAAAATCCAGAGTAACCACATAAACACATGGAGACTGAAAACCACACTGGTGAATGAGGAATGGGTCATAGAAGAAGTAAGGGGAGAAATTAAGAAATTTCTAGAAACAAATGAAAATAGAGACACAACATATCAAAACCTCTGGGACACCTTGAAGGCAGTATGAAGAGGAAAATTCGTAGCACTGAGTGCTCACATAAAAAGAACAGAAAATCACCAAATAAATGATTTAATGACACACTTCAAAGCCCTTGAAAAATAGGAACAGTGTAACCCCAAAGCCAGTAGAATACATGAATTATTAAAATCAGAGTAGAAATAAATGAAGTAAAGAATACAAAAATACAGAAAATCAACAAAACCAAAAGCTGGTTTCTTAAAAAAATAAACAACATAGAACTAGCCAACTTAACCAACAACTAGCCAACCTAACCAAAAGAATCAACCTAAACTATTAAAATAAGCAATGAAAAATGTGATATTACTGCCATCAGTGTGGAAATCCAACTTGGACATTTTAGCAAGACCTTGCCTCAAAAATTTTCTAAAATGGGGGCTATGGATTTTGCTCAGTGGTAGAACTCTCCTAGGTTCAAATCCTAGCACTTTAAAAAAATGTTTAAAAGTTTAGTGTGCATTTTGTATTTTAAGCCAAAATTGAGCTCTCTAATCTTTCCCCCTGAATGAGAACAGTTTTAGAACCATCTGGTGGTGTGTCAGTAGGACGCCTGACTCATTGGACATAGGATTGGAGGAAAAACCCTATGTTTTGCTTGAGACATGTGCATCCACAAAGAATAATAAGGACCAAGAGGGGAGGCCCACAGTGAGAAAGGAAATCAAATAAATTAATCCTGCTTCATGGAGAATTGAGTCACAATGGATTGGGGGCTCATTCATGTGAATTTACAGATGAGGAAGAGTAAAAGCTCTGTAGATAGCTCCTCCCTAGCAGGGGGTAGAGAGAGGAAAGAGATGAGCTCATAGGCAGATAACAGGACTCCCCTACCTGTGCAAAGCCAGACCATCTGCTATCAATTACAGTGTGAGCCCTATGCGTGTTTATGACTATTCCTTGCTACTTTCCCTGTGATATTCTATTCAATAGAATGGCACAATAGTGATAGGACAATAGTCACTAGGCTTGTTCACAGTTTAAGACAATGTTCTTAATCATGTTTGCTGGAGTTCTCAGTAGACAACCTAATTAAACTTTGATTTTTTTTTTCTCCCCTGTAATCAAAATAAAGCCTGGGGCCTACATGCTAAGCAAGTTCCCTACCACTGAGCTATATCACCAGCCCTTTTTACTTTTTTATTTTGAGACAGAGTCTAACTAAGCTGCTCAGGCTGGCCTCAAGTTTTGATTCTCCTGCCTCAGCCTCCTGAGCTGGGATTACAAGTGAGTGCAAATGCATTGAATCTGTTTTATTTTATTTTATTTTTTTAGTTCCAGAATTTCTAAGGGTTTTTAAAAACTGGGAGTACTTGCTAATATGTTATCAAGAAGATTTCATCACCTGTAAAAAGTCAGATTTTTACCTTAACTTTATTAATGGTATTAATTATATTAGTGTATTTATCGAAATGTTCTAAGATACATCCACCTAGATCATTTCAAATGAAGTGCCAACTTTGGTATACAGTCATTCTACATTTACTATCATTTTATTTAGTGCTTTTTTTTCTTACTTCTGATCTTATAAGCTAGATTAGTCTAAAATCTTTTCCAAGTGTTTTTAAAGCTGACTTTCTTCATTTAAAATCATATTATAACTATGTAGACTGAGCCCTTATACCTTTTTATGCATGCTTACCTAAGTTGAACAATATAAATGACCTTGAGTTTTGGGCCCTTGGTTGTTTCACAGAATTTTTCTGTGTAATGAACTGGGTTAGGTGATATAAGGAAATGCTTATATTTATTTTCCAGTTTTGGTAGGCTAGATGAAATGGAGAGGAATTAAATATGGAAACTATTTCAGAGACTTGTGTGGCAATGTGGAAGTCACAAAATATCCAAAGTCACATCCCACTGAGCCTTTGTCACACCCATCTTCCTCTCCTGCATCTGATAATTCTCTGTCTTCCTTGTTGGAAGAAAAGCACTGTTATTTCCTTGTCAGAGGAGTTTACCTTTCAGGAGGAAGTTAATTTTCCTCCTGTCTCTTCTCCATCACTCCTCATTATCTCCAGATCTATAATTAGAATCCAATTCCAGTGTGTGTAGGAGACCAATTAATTAGTTAACATGCAGGAAGAGGGCTCACACATCAAAGAGGCTCAGGATTTTGCTAAGTTAAGGTGGGATGAGGGAAGAGAAGTGGGGAATACATGTGGAATTAGGTTCTGAGAATTAGGAGGAAGGTATTTTTAGATTATCTTTAATTTACTAATATTAATCCACTTATAAGAACTTCAGAAATTTTGGATTTAATGTGTGATGCTAATATTGGTGGTCCTGGCTTAAAATGTCTTAACTTATTATTTTTTTTTCACTTTATGATGGCTCTAAAGTGATATGCATTCAATGGAAACCATTATTCAATGTACATTAACCATATGCTAATGATGAGTACATGTTCAACTGTTCGGTTTTTTATCTTCAGTATAGTATTCAACAAATTGCATGGGATGGTCAATATTTTATCATAAAATAGGCTGTCGGAGACCATGATGTACGAAAGAGTTAAGACCTAAGAGTCTAAAGGCTGTTTACAGTCCATGTCTATTTGAAGTACATTTATGCTCATGCCAAGAGTGCATAAAAGAACTATGTGCTAACCATGGACGTCAGGTCTGCGCACAAGTCCTGGCCACAAAGTTAGTAGGATTTCATAAGGTTAACAGGTTTTCTTAAGGGTTAATGAAAATAGTCAATTGAATGGTAAACTTGGGCAGAAGTATGCAATATACTTTTATTTATTTATTTTTTTTTTTGTGGTACTGGGGACTGAACTCAGAGGCATTCTACCTCCGAGCTATACCCCCAGCCCTATTTTTTATTCTTTATTTTGAAACCGAGTCTCACTAAGTTGCGGAGTGCCTCACTAGGTAGCTGAGGCTGGCCGCGAACCCGGATCCTCCGGTCTCAGCCTCCCGAATGCTGGGATTACAAGCGTGCGCCACCACGCCCGGCTTGCAATATACTTTTAGATAATAGGTTAGGTAAAAATATTAACATATGGCTAAAGGGATTCGGGAATAATGTGTTTTCTTAAAACAATGAGATTTTCTGTAAGAGTATGTTTTTAATCTTTACATGTGATGTTTTTCTGTAGTATGAATCAAAATTCCCTGATATTTTTCTTCTGATATTTTTCGTAGATGAACTTCCTTGTATGATTGTATAAAAATTCCCAGAAAAATAAACTCCGCGCTTCAGTATTCACTGATAGCCCTCCCGAGAACATGGAGTCTTGGCTCTTTAATCAATCCTCACTTTCTCCTCTCAGGACCATCTGATTGGGCCAGCAGATTCTGGCAATAGGCTTTGTGTTCAATGATCTTGCTTAACTGTAAGCTAATGATAGTGTTCTGAACACATCAGGATTGGCTAAGTTAAGCTATGATGCTTGGTAGGTTAGGTGGAGTAAAAGCAGGTCCAATTTGTGATATTTCCAACTTAATGATGGGCTTGTTGGGATATAATCCTGTTGTAAACTAAGCAATATCTGTATTTCTTTTTCCTAGTTAATGAGAGCTAAACTCACATTCTTTGAACAATGGTGATTTGTCAATGTTTCCTTGATATAAGATAGGGAAGGGTTTCTTGGAATTTTCTTGTACAACTCACTCATTTATCATATAAACATATCTTCTAGGTATACCTAAAGACTCATGGAAAAATACATACACATACATACACACGCTACACACACACACACACACACACACACACAATGACTCTTTAAAATCTACTTTCTAACTTTCTATACCAGGCATTGTGGCACACCTCTGTAATTCCAGTATTTTGGAAGCTGAGACAGAAGGATCATGAGTTTGAGGCCAGGCTCAGCAACTTAGTGAGGCCCTCAGAAACTTAGCAAGATCCTGTTTCAAAATAAAAATAAAATGTAAGAAAGGGTTGGGGATGTAGCTTGGAGGTCAAAATAAAACAAAACAAAAACAAAAACAAAACAAATAAAACAAAACAAACAAAAAACCCTACTCTCTAGAGATGTTGAGATATTCCATACTTGAAATGAGTTCTGAATTTCAATAGGGATGATAGAATCCTAAGGTATAAAGCTTATTTGAAACACTACAACAGAGACTGTATCTTTTTGCCTGGTTCTTGTAAGCAGAGTCCTTTGAACTGGGCACTGAGCATTTTTGGAGAAGAACTCTGCATTGACTTTATAACTGTGTGCTTCCAACTTTCCTGCTCATTTTCTGTAGAATAATCTGGATTTATTAGAGTAACTACTAAGTGAACAAATAAAAATTGGCAATCATTTAAATGACTAGCTGGGCATGGTGGTATAGCCCAGTACTTGGTAGGCTGAGATGGGTGGATCGCAGGTTTGAGGCCAGCCTCAGCAACATAGTGAGACTCTAAATAATCTAGCAAGACAAAACGTAAAATAGGACTAGTGATGTAGCTCAGAGGTAGAATGTCCCTGGGTAAAATTCCCAGTACCACAAAACAATAGTTTTAAACAAATATTAATCTCTTGAAAGCCACTTCATTAGCCATTATATAGAGGGAAAATCTAGGAAGCAGTATGATAGAATTGAAATGCAAACCATATATGTAATTTTAAATTATTCAATAGTCACATTACAAATCAGAAAAAAAATCTGGTAAGTTAATCTTTCCACCCAAGAGGCAGGTAGGCAAACTTAGTAGGAGAATCATAGCACTGGTCTCCTGAGTTTTACAACAAAGGCACATTCTCAGTTTGCATCTGAGAATAATTTTGTCCCTGGAAGATGATACTTGACAATGGAAACCATGGATGACCAGGTAATCTCAGATACTTATAAAGAACTGGATGCTATCTAATCAACCTCCTCAGAAAACTGGCAACACTGCTCCAAGAGGTAATGAACATTGTATGTGTGGTACTGAACCTAGTCACATCCTCAAATTATAGGTAATTTTCCTGAGTAGATGGTTTAGAATCCCCAAATTCCCTGATACATCATATATCATCCTCTTCTGTGGTTTTATGGAAAGTTTTTTTATTGCTAGTTGACTAAGAAGAAAGCAAGTATATTTGGTTTGCATAATATGCTAATACTGTTTTAAAGTGGAATGCTACAAGCATTGGTAGAGAAGTAGATGGAGTGTGTTTTGGATTCCATAATGCAGAATTGCGAAAAGTTAATTAGGAGCTTTAAATTTTTTTTATTATTGAAGAAATGTATGTGTGGATATTACAATAGTCTTAAACTATTAAGAAGTATTCACAAATATTTGTTCAATGAATGAATAAGTGAGTATCTGGCTGAGATGGATTGTAAGGTAATTTGAATTTTTAAGTTTTTGGCTTATTAGCATATGAATCTTAATCTTAAAAAATTACTCACATTTGTTAGGTTTTGGTAAGGGATTGTGGATGCCTCTAATCTTTGAAATTCAGTCCTTCATTCTTGAATTTGCTTATTGGATGAATTCATAAAAATGATAAGGTCCTAGCAAGACTGATCAATTTGTGTTTTATTTCAATTCATTTGTGTTTCATCATTCATTGAAAATGATAAAGGGGACATCACTATTCAGCCACCTATCTTAAGGGGTAAAGAAGGAATATCAGAAATAGCTTTATGCCAATAACACAATAATTACTTGAAGTGGAAAAATGTCTTTTAATTGCACATCTTACTAAAACTGGTACAATTTAAAAGATGGAAACTATGGTAAAGAAACATAATTATAAATGGAAAAGTTTTCTATGAAGAGAATCCCAGACCCATATGGCTGCACTTGTAAATTATATCAAATATTTAGCAAAGAATTTATTCAGTCTTACACACACTCTTTCAAAGTCCAATACTGATCTCCTTGCCAAAAGCTGTACTAGTTTTCCTGGCTGTTTGTTGTGTTACATATTAAATCATTTAATGTTTAAAAATTGCTGTTTTCTGAACTATTCCTCCTCTTCAGCTTCTGTTAGCCCACCTTAGATTCTTCCTTCTGGTTTATATAAGCTCACATTACTTTCTCATTCTTTTCTTCCATCCATTCCCTAGTTTTCTATTTACTTGGACACATATTTTCTTTTTTTCATGTTAACTCTTCTTTAATTTCTTTTTAAATTATTATTGGTGCATTGTAATCATACATCTTTGTTAGGTACAAGCTGGTAGATGTATACATGCACACATCTCTCATTTAACCTTTCCTCAATTCCTGCCCCATTCCCTCCTGCTCTCCCTCTTTCTCAAGTTCAGCTTAGTGATTGACTTTGATATGATTGTGAAAGTACATCCTGTGCAGTAGGGTGTTTCCCTCCCCTCTCCCCATCACCTTCAGTTAAGTCATCTTCTTTGCTCATCTAAGGTTCTCCTTCTTTATCTGGAGTCCCTTTTATGTCCCACTTTCTCCCTAGCTTCCGCATATTAGGGAGAGCATACATTTTTTTTTACATGTTGTGACTGACTAATCTCACATAATGTTTTCCAGTTCCACCCATTTCCCTGCAAATAACATGATTTTGTTCTTCTTTATGGCTGAGTAAAATTCCATTGTGTACATATCCCATAGTTTTGCAATCCATTCATCTGTTGATGGACATCTTGGCTGGTTCCATAGTTTGGCAATTGTGAATTGTGCAACTATAAACATAGATACATATACATTGTTCTGATAATTTGGTTTCCATTCTTTTGGGTTGATATCCAGAAATGGTATTGCTAGATCATATGGTAGGTTCATTCCCATTCATCTGAGGATTCTCCATACTGTTTTCCAAAGTGATTGCACTAATCTGCTATCCCACCAACAATGTATTAGGGTTCCCACTTCTCCACACCCTTGCCAGAAGTTGTTGTTGTTTGTGTTTTTGATGATTGCCATTCTAAATGGGGTTAGGAGAAATCTCAAGGTAGTTTTTATTTGCATCTCTCTGATTACTAATTATGTTGAATATTTCCTCATGTATTTATTCTTTTGTGAAGTTTCTATTTAGATCTTTAGCCTATTTTTTGATTGGGTTATTTGTTTTCTTAGCTGTGAGTTTCTTGAGTTCTCAGAATATTCTAGATATTAGTCTTCTATTGAAGAAGTAGCTGGCAAAAATTTTCTCCCACTCTGTGGGCTCTCTGTTGAGGTACTTGATAGTTTCCTTTGCTGCACAGAAGCTCTTCAATTTAATGCAATCCCATGTATTGATCTTCCTTTGAGTTGTTTGTGCCTTTGGGGTCTTGTTGAGAAAGTTTTACCTGTGCCTATGTGTTGAAGTGTTGGACCTATGCCCTCTTCAAGTAGTTGCAAGGTCTCGTCTGGACACATCTTTTCAAGATAGCATATTCACTATGATAACTTCAGCATGTTTTCTCCCAAATTTTAATATAACACTGTAGTACGCTCCAAAATAAATTTATGATTTCATTTTCCTATCTTATTAATATTTACAACACCACCATTCAAACCTATTAAAACCCAGATTTATATGATTCTTTTGCTTTTCACTGTAATTTATATCCAATTTTTACTGAATCCTTTCAATTCTTCCTTTTAATGGTTTGAATTTGGGGTTCACAATAACAATTTATTATAAAATGGAACTGTTTCATTAATTAATATTTTTATTATTAATGCATTTTTGGTGTAAAATTTTTCAGCAGTTAGAAACATAGAAATTGCAATTGACTTCGGTAACACCCAATCTCTGTGAGCACAACTAATTACTTACTTTTACTCTTCTAGCTATTTTTAATGCTTAATTAAACATATTTATATATAAAGTAAAACTGCTACCATACTGATTTTATTCTGCTTCTTTAATCAGTTTGTGTATAGTAGAAATGTGAATACATATAAATGGATCTTATCCTGTTTAAGTTTTTCAGCTTCAGCTGGATGCGGTGGCACACACCTGTAATCCCAATACTTTGGAGGCTTGAGACAAGGCTTGAGACAAGATTGTAGGTTTGAGACCAGCTTCAGCAGTTCAGGGAGACACTGAAAAATAAAAAGTTTCAGTTACATTTCCTGTCTCTTTTACATAAATAAAATGTATTGAACCCACCCGTAGTTGACAGATATTGATATTTTCAAAGTTACAAGTAATAATCATCATTATATTGTGCATATTTATATATTTGAATTTGGTTCTCCAAGATAGTTTACCAAAAGCATAATATCAGGTCAAAGGGATTATATATTCAAAAATTTGATATATGTTATCAAATTTTGATTGATATATGTTATCAAATTGCAATTGAGAAATGCTGTGTAATTTTATCCTCCTAACAAACCTGCATAAAATTCCATATTTTCCACCACCTTCTCCACTATTGTATATACAGTATTTAAATTGTTTCAGTCTTCTTAAGAATAAAGATGAACTATTAGTGCTATAATTTGTATTTTAGTCAACCATTAGTAAGCTGAGATTCTTTTCATGTCTTTAGTGACCAAACATAAGTACTCTGTGAATGCAAACCTAATCTGGAAATCATGGGGCAAAACATGTACAAGATTAAAAAGAATGAAGCTCAGTATCTATGCTAACTCTCTAAAACTGATTCACTGACAGGGTTGGAGAGGTTACATATCAAATTTGCCTGGAGAATTTTCCAGACCATTTGTATGCTGTGCCAGATAAATTCTCTATCTGCTGTGGTTTGAATATGATTTGGGTATCCTCCAAAGGACCATGAGATTGGAGCTTGGCCCCAGGGGACAGTGTTGAGTGGGGCTGTAGAACCTTGAAGGCCTGGGGCCTAGTGAAAGGTCCTTGGGTCATTGGGGTCCTGTCTTCAAAAGAGATTAAGATGTTTCTCATGAGATCATGGAATTCTTGAAAGGGTTCTTATAAAAGAAGGGAACATAACCCCTCTCTCAGCTTTCCTCTTGTGTGTTCCTACTATCTACCATGAGACCTTCACTAGAGTCTGCACTATCTTATTTGGAATTTCAGCCTCCAAAAGTGTGAGCCAAATAAACCCTTTTTTCTTTATGGAGTTAGGTGCATCAGTTACCTCGCTGCAGTGACGAAAAGTCAACGAATACACCGTCTTTCTACTACGTTGTCCAGACCAAGATACCCAACATCAGTTAAAACAGAGAAACCTAACATTAAGAACACTACTGTATCTGTATGTCACATTTTCTTTCTTTATAATAAGAAAATGCATCCCCATTCTAGTTTTATTAAGAGATTGGTGACTTATGAAAATCTGCACTTGCATTTATTTATATCCAAAGTTCGGTAATGCATTTGAGTTACCACATGACTATCACGAACCAAAGTGAATCTCAAAGCTTCCTTGATTCTGTTTCTTTCTCCTTTTAAATCCCTCTTCTTTTTCTTCTCTTCAAATTTGTCTGCATTTTAGCCTTTCATCTGGTTCAGTCCACAGGGATTTCTCCCTCTGTCATTTTGAGGATACTCATTTTCACGTGATACCTTGGATATATATATTTTTTCACATCAATGCAGTGAATTGTAATTTTGTCCACATTAAGACATATTTTAGAATTTTTAGAATATTTAATTTCTGACTCCCTAAATACTTTATAGTTCTTTAAGAAACAGATTATCTGTTAGTTGCTCATTATCTATTGTCCCATCCCCACCAATTATAATTGAGCCTTTAATAAAGAATGGAAGAATAATCTTCAAACCTATTCTCTGGAATCTATCACTGTCTGCTTCCTACAATAATGTATGCCACTCTTTCTCACCCAATTCAACACTTACTGGTTTTTTTCTTTCTTTCTTTCTTTCTTTTTTTTTGCCAGGGACATCGGTCCAGAATACTTAGTAATTGTTAGTAGGTCAGGTCTTCATGTTACAGAGATATGTATTTAATCTAAATATGATCAATTATTATCCTTCATTTTCATAGCCAAGAGCAAAGAAGCTTAGGATGGTGCACATAGCCCACTCTGTCTTCTATGGGAATCTTCTGATAGAGGTACTGAGAAAGATGTGCAGGTATGAGGTGGTTAGAACTGTGTCTTGTCACTGGTCTCCTTTCTCACTAATGGAAACAGCATCTCTGAGAGATGACTGCTCGAGACTGAAGACAGCATCTGAGCCCTCAGTTTAGCACCTTAAGTATATGAAGCAATAACATTTCTTTGTTTATAAAGTAACTTTAAGTGGGCTTCATTCACTTGTATTTAACAAAATTCTGCCAGTGCATCCTCTCACCTGCATGTCTTATGTAACATTTTCTCTAGTGGTTCATTTCCAAAGCATGCACTTATTCCTGAGCACCACTCAGGATAAAAGGAAGCATCTGAAGCTCACTCTGGATTTCTTGGTCCTCTCTTCTCTTCCCTCTTCTGAAACATCTTGAAAGCATATGTAGAGCTCACTCTGTGGCCTTTGCTCCCCTTCACACTAGTGCTGATTTGGCTTCAGTCCCCTCTACTTCTTTGAAAGTGCTCTTGCTAAAATCACCTATGCTTTCACATGCACAGATCCATTAATTATTTTTCTGGCTTTACATTATTCATTGCTTTTGCTCCATTCAGCATTTGATATTCTCTCATTCACACACCCAGCTTTCTCCTTATCTCTTCCGATTACTTCTGGTTTTATTTCAAATATTTTATTCTTTTATGTTACTTTCATGAACTTGTTGGCTTAACATTTTGACATTTTCAAAGAGCTGTCCCCAAACCTTTAATCTTTTTACTATATTTGCCTCATTTAGACCCATAACTTTAATATGTATCTGCTTGCTAAATATTTGCAAATTGACAAGTCTAGCTTCTGGTAATTGTAGGCAAGATAATTCAGAGCATCTACTTCTTTGAAAAATCACTAGCAATACTAAAGAAAAATAAAAACTACCCACTTTAAATAATAAACTTCCTGATAATGTTACAACTACTCAGACTAAATTTAAAACAAAACCAAAACAGAAATTCAGAGAAATAAGCAGAGCTCAAAAACTGTTATTGTATTCAGTACTAAACTTTCATGCAATGATTTCATCCAGAACAAGGTATAAATACCAAGGCAAAGGATACTCAGAAAGTAGGATATCTAATAATATCCCCCACAATAATCTGGGAACTTATATGGTCTAGCCAGAAGTAAATCAGACTATATGAATTGGAAGCTGCAGTTTGCATTGTCTGTGTGGTGCAGGGAGTCTCAAATCAGAATTTGAGACCCTAGCATACTGCTACACTATACTTTACAGAAATAAAGATGAGCCCTCTTTGGAAGATGGTCTCTTTATTTTAGGGCTTGAATTATTCTTATATATAATTTTTAAATACTCTGAGCTGCATGAAATCCAAGATCACCAAGCACACAATCAATCAAGACTTCCTGAAGGAGAACTACAGAAGCAACAAACTGAGCAGACCCACTAAGTCTTCAGATGTCAGAACCATCCGGTACGGATTATAAAACAATTGTGTTTCATGTGCTCAAGGAAATGTAATGAAAGTTTGAAGAGCTCTGCAGGAATCTGAAAACTATAAAACTGACAAGTCAATTTTGGGTAGAAACCAAAACAAGACAAAAATAAATAAAACATGTATGAATTAAAAGTGCAATAGCCAAAATTAAATACTCCACAGATAGGTTTACTAACAGACTGATTAACTGAAGAGAATTAAAACCCAGACTAGAAAAAAATTATCCAAAATATAGCCATAAATCCTTGCAGATTTGTACCTCTATTCCAGACTAGTATATGCAATTGATTTTCTAAGTGCACCCAACTGCAGGTCCCAAAAGCATCTTACAGCAAATTATCTAATACTGAACTTACACCCTTTAAATTCATATCCTTTTTCCTGTAGATATACTCCTAACTAATCTCCCCCCTTCCCTTGGTATCATGGACTAGTCATCTGGGCAGTAGTGTAGTTATTTTTATCCCACTTAACCACAGCATCTGAGATCACTCTCCATTTCATGATAATCTAAAAACACTGTAATAGCTTGTGACCGTCATATGCTCTGTAGGCCCAATAACACGAGGCCTCTTGATATTTTAACCTCCAGGACAGCAGTGACCTCTTTTATTGGCAGTTTCCAAAAATGCAAATCTAATGATTCAGATTCCTTGTTTCAAATCCTTTAGTGGCTCCAACAAACTGATGAGAACATTTCAGCTTGATTTAGCTGATCTAATCCTGCCTACCTCCTTTACTTCATCCACTGTCATTTCATCATAAGAGAAGGGTTGATTCTGTGAAGGTTCCACAGCAGGGGAAAGTGGGGAACTCAGCTAAAGGCCTGTGGGGTCAATGGCTTAATGGTGACAGAAAAGAATTTCAGCAGCACATGCTGGAGACATAAATAGAGATTTATTTAGGAAAGTAGAGAATGCATTCAAAAGACAATGCAGGCTACCTCAAATGTGAGAGAGACACTATTCTGGTCAACATTCTCACAGCCATAATCTAAAGACCTGACCATGTAACTTAGAGGAAAAAAAAGATTTCTTTTCTTATGGTTTTGGGGTCAGTCCATGTGACGCCAGGGACCAAGGGTCTTAGTGCTTGGTGGCAGAAGGCAGAGAGAGGGAGAGCACAGGGGTTATGCTCCTCCCAACATGGAGGCCAGAAACCAGAGAGAGCAGGGGGACTTTCATAAGGGGTGGGCGGGAGGAGGTACACAAAGATAACATTAGTCCAGCAGTCAGGAGATGATTTAGGGGGTTTCCATCATCTTTCTGGACTGGACTGACAGAACCCTCACTGTTTTATCAGCAGGTATTCATTTTGTTTAATCTGTTCAAGGGTAGCCAACAGTATTCATTGAGATTGCTCTTTAGTTTAGACTACTTACAGATGGAATGGCTAATAATGCCCACAGAGATTACCCCTTTGGATGGTATTTTGGTGAGATATAGAATGTCTTAGTGAGGTTGATAAATTAAGTCCTGAGAATTGCAGTCTCATCAGTAGATGAAGCCATTGTAATGGATTTATTGGGTGGTAACCTAGGCCAGTAGGGGTGGCCGAAGAAGATGGGTACCTGCGGGTGTGACCTTAGGGAGTGTTTTTGTTTTTGAATCCCCTTGCTTGTTCTCTGGTATCTGCCCTCTATGAAGTGAGAACACAGCTCTTGTTTCTCCCTCTTGCTTCCTGCCATGATGTCCTGAGATCCATAGACCCTGGCCACACATGGACTGGATTTGAAATTCCCAAGAGAACTGTGAGCAAGTAAAGCTTCCTTAGTCTAAGTTGTGTGGTCAGTTATTTTGGATTATAACAGTGAGAATGTAATGAAGACAGGAGGCCTCTGTTGTCTGGTCAACAGAGACTTTCCTGAAAATAGTCAACAGAGCTCAGGGTAATAACTAAAGACCAGTAAATGCATCAGAAAGTTTTGGGACTAACAGGCCTGGTTGAGTTGTAAGGGTATTGTGAAATTTTGCAATAGGCTTCTGCATTAAAATGACATTTCCTTGTTCTCCTTTTATGTCTCCTTTCTACATATTTCTTTTATTTCTTCTATCTTATCTCAATTCTACATATGCATGTCTGTTTTAGTCATACTGAATTATTTATATTCCACAGATTCATCTTACTTTTTAACTTACATATGATTTTCTGTTTCTTCCTGGAAACATCTTTCTTCAGTTATATCCCTATTTCCTAATAATTGGTTGCCTGATTTATATACCACAGTACCATACTTCTATAGTCATCTATGATTACTTATCACACTATGAGCTACCACTGACTTGTGTTTTCATTAGCTTATAAGCTCAGTGAAGGAAGAAGGCTCTCTTCAGCTGTAGCACTAACCCTCTGCTCAGTGCCCAGCACATGATAGATACTCAGTAAATGTTGAATACTATAAATGTTAGTTTATTATAATATGCAAATTGTGTCATATAAATATTCTTTAGAGGTAAGCATTGGAATTGTAGTTATAGCTAGCTGACACTACCATTCTATCCTATGTTCTTACAGATGTTCAAAGATCAATCAGTGACACATGACATAAGACAAAATATAGAAAATGAAGATTCTCAAGGAAAGATTCCAGATAGAAGTGTGAGAATGATGTTCTTCATGATTTCAATACCTCTGCAATAAATATTTTTAGGCAATTACTTAGAAATAGAAGATACTCTCTGGCTTTCTAGAAGATAATCAATGCCTAATCAGCTTTTCTTTTTTTTTTATAGTGTTTTGGGGGAAAGAGAGTAAATGCCTAACTATGCAAAATGATAGCTTCCTTCTTGATCTGATTTGAATTGTCTCCCTTATAATTAAAGTCCTGACCCCTAGTACCTCAGACTATGACTGGATTTGTAGGTAAGGTCTACCTACAAAGAGGAAATAAAGGATGAATCAGGTCATTAGAGTGGAGGCTTAGTACAGTGTGACTGAAATTGTTGTAAGAGGAAATTAGACAAGGGCACACATGCAAGGAAGACCATGAGAATACACAAGGAGAAGATGGACATCTAAAATACAAGGAGAGGGGTCTCAGAGGAAACCGAACCTGCTGGCACCTTGATCTTGGACATGGAGCCTCCAGAATTGTGAAGAAATAAGTTTCTGGTTTTTAAGCTACTCAGTCTGTGGTACTTTCCATGAACAACTAATAAATGACCTTGTTATTCAAAGAAGTGTTGGTACTTTTACTCAAAGACCCAGAAGCTCTTCTATGGAGCCATTCTGACTGAGCTCCTCATTATTTTCTGGGCTTACTATCAAAGGAAGGAGACCCCCTGAGGCATCACATAGACAAAGGGTTTGTTTCCTTGCTAGAGTTATATGAAACAGCTTTAATTTAAAGGAGATTATATATGAGCCCAATGCTGTTGTTAAGGTTTGGATATAGAACGTCCCCTGGAAGAGATCATGCATTAATGTTCAGAGGTGATGTAATTGAAACAAGAAGGTTCTAATCTCATCAGTGGATAAATTCATTGATGGATTAATAGATTGACTGGGTGATAAGGTAGGTAGGCAGGTAACGGGAGATCGGAGGAGGTAGGTCCCTGCAGGTGATCTTGGTGACAATACATAAATGTCCCTCACCTCATCCTTAACTCTGTGCTTTCTATGGCCATGCCCTGACCTCTGCAGTGATGACCTGAGATGAGTATGGACTGAAACCTCAGAAACTTCCAGAACTGTGAGCAA
>PVLC010003511.1:0-15000 GCA_004027655.1 Graphiurus murinus | reverse complement strand
ATATTGTATTAGTCATCATCTAGTTCGATTTGGAAGCATTGGAAACAACTCTGCACTCCTCCTTTTTGGAGAACTCTCGGTTGGCTTCCAATGCAGCTCGCCACTCTTCTCTCTCACTGCTTTTTCTTCCTCAGTCTCCTTTACTGGTTCCCTCTCTAGAAATCAGTGCTGGGGTCTTGTTGTCATTGGTTTGTCACCCCCTGGGTGATCTTGTATAACCTTATTTATTTATTTATTTTTGCGGTACTGGGGATTGAATTCACAGGCATTCTACCTCCGAGCTATACCCCCAGCCCTATTTTTTATTCTTTATTTTGAAACCGAGTCTCACTAAGTTGCGGAGTGCCTCACTAGGTAGCTGAGGCTGGCCGCGAACCCGGATCCTCCGGTCTCAGCCTCCCGAATGCTGGGATTACAAGCATGCGCCACCACGCCCAGCTTGTATAACCTTATTGCTCTAAATGTTATCTATATGAAGAGCACTCCCAAAGTATCATTACCTCCCACCAAGACCTCTTTTTGAATTCTGCTCCTATGATGAGCTGACTAGTCTTCATTCTTAGGTATAAAATAATTTGTTAGTCAGCTTTTTTTGTTGCTGTAACCAAAATACCTGACATGAACAACTTGAGGGGGAAAAATCATTTGGGGTCATGGTTTCAAAGCTTTCAGTTCATGGTCTGATGACTCCATAGCTTTGGGCTGGAGGAGAGACAGAACATCATGGAAGAAGCGCATGGCAGAGGAAGGTCACTCCCAGGTCATGGCATTTGGGGGGGCGGGGGAGGGAAGGAAGGAGGGAGAGAGAGAGACAGAGACAGAGACAGAGACAGAGACAGAGACCAGGAACAAGATATAGCCCTCCTCAGGGCACACCCTCAAAGACCAGTCCCTGAACCAGGTCTCACCTCCCACAGTCTCTGCCCGAGTCTATTCAGCCATCAGTGGACAAATCCACCGCCGAGATCTGATCCCTCATGATCCAGCCACGTCCCCAAAGCCCCATGTCTGAACAAACACTGCTATACTGGGACGGAACCTTCAATACATGAGCCTGTGGGGTATTCCAGGTCCAAACCATGGCAAACAGGAATATTTAAGCAAACATTTTCAACACAGAATGTATGATTCTCCCAACAGCATTGTCCTTCTTCTAGTCTTCCCTCCTCTTTTCTTTGGGACTTTACTACTTTCTCAAATAAAAACTTTAAAAAAATAATCATCTTTGAAACTTCTCTTCCTTTACCCTGACTGTAATTCAACCTATCAGAAAAAAAATATCGTATGGTCTGTTTTTAATATTATGCTGCAAATCCTAGTATTCCTGTGCCCGGTACTGTAGCTTAGCACTTTATCCTTTCTTTTCTGGTGTTCTGCATGGCCTGGTTTGTCATACTCTTCAGATTTTAACTTAGATATGTCCCTTCCCCTTACTATCTAATATCTAGTTGTGTTTTGTTTTTTTTTTAACTTCTGGAGTTTAGTTAATACTTTTTGCCATGGTATGTTTTTGTTTTGTTATTGTTGATATAACCTCTGTGAGAGTATAACATTGGCTTTTTTATTCATTATGCTACTTCCAGCACAAAAAGTAGGTCTTAAGATAGTCATTGAACATTATAAGTAAATAAATTATCTAATGAGGAATTTATAACTATTAGCCACTTGCTACAATAGTCTAAGCCATGCTAGTATCAGTCGTGTATGTGCATATGTGTGTGTGTGTGTGTGTGTGTGTGTGTGTGTGTGAGTGTGTGTGTGTTACTTGGGATTGAACCCAGGAGTACTTTTCCTCCAAGCTATGTAGCTAGACCTATTTATTGGTTTTTAATTTTTATTTTCTTTTATTTTAACAGGGTCTTGCTAAGTAATTGAGGCTGACCTTGAGCCTGCAATCCTCCTGTCTTGGCTTCCCAAACACTGGGATTACAGATGTACATCACTTTTTGATGTTGTATTCTCTTCCATTTGTCTGCTTCCTTCTAAATGATGAACATATATAGATAAAAAAGCAGAATATTCTGTGTATAGATGTGAAGCAAATAGGAGCTAAGTTATTGGGGCAAAGATGGCAAGGATATTTGGGAATGGTGGGTCAACAATCACAGTATATTAAGAAGAGGAAATTAATGTCAGAAATGTAGGTCAGGGCCAACTTATGGATACCTTTGAAAATAAAGGAGGCTACATTTCATAACCTCAGCAGTGTGGAACCTAGGAAAACACTTAAGCAGAAGACATTATGAAAATCATTTTTTAAGATGTTTAATTTGGCAATATTAGAGAGAATGACTCAGCCTTCAGCAAAACAAACCAGCAAGCCAGATCGTAGTGGGATGGAACACAGAAAGACATTAATCTATGTACTGTAGAGTGAATAAAAATGTCACAGCAGGAGTGTCAAAATAATACCTGGGCATTTGTCTGATAGTTTTAATACAATTGGATGTAGGAAATGAAGGAAAGGAAAGAAGCAATGCCTATGGTGAACTTTTCAGCAACTAGATTGGGAGAATGATGATACAATGTTAATAGAAGATGGCACTCTATGGGCAGTGTAGTTGGATTGCAAGATCCAACTTTCATAATTTTGAACCTCGGGTAATTGTAGTAATTAAGAAAATCCAATTGGCATACCAATAAAATTCTGGCCCCAAGTTAAAACTAATCAGCCTCAGATTCTTAATTGTAATAATGCTATAAAGATTGAAAACATATGAGTTCTCTAAATGAAGGATAATATAGAGGACAAAACAAATTATATTTTGAGTCCCAAATTTTCAGATGCTAAATCTGTAGGGTTAGATGAACAAAAATGGGATCAAGAGAAAAAATGGTTAGGCATTGAACCACAGACGATAAAAAAATGGTTTGTTTCATGGTGCAAAAAAGTTGGAAGGAACGATTTTCAAGGAAGAAATAATGAACATTATTAATGGTAAAACATTCAAAAGGAATAGACTTCTCAAAGAATTTTGTGTTTGATTATTGAGGATCAATGCAAATACCTAATTTTTCAAGTTTCAATGTTAGAGGAAGTTAGTTGGTTTAACATACAGTCATAAAATGTGAATGGCTCGTAACTACACAAATGCAATTGAGGTGACAAGATTGGCAAGAGGAATTTGTCCATAAAAAAACAGAAGTAATACTAAAGATGCCCAAATTTTGGAAATGGAAAAAACCCTAGATGACATCTTAATTATCTTAAGCATTGCCTAAAAAGTATATTTATAGACATTTGACCAGTGAAATGCAAATTTATTTGACATACTTTTTACTATCGATTATATGTATTTTCCTTTGATATTCTTTAATGCCTAACAGTGGGCAGCAGAGAGTGTATAGTGGATCCTCTGGACCAGGAAGGGTTCACACTCTGTACTGGATGGAGCAGAAAAGTGTGAGATTTCCTCATATCACTTAAAAGAGCAAAGGATTTAAAACATGATTTTTTTTTTCTGGGGTTTCCCATTTAATAGTTTGGACTGTAATTGATCACAGATAATTGAATTTAGGGAAAGCAAAAATCACAGATTAGAGGGAGCTACTGCATTCTCATTAAAGAGCTGAATAAAAGTTTGCCATATCTTCACTCTCCATTTGTTTAACAATGTTTTAGAAATTTGAAAATTGGTGGCTAGATTTTATTTCTATCTCTTTCCCTGGTTTGTAAAGACTGGAAAGCCTTCACATATTGAAATATGAGAGTAAAAGCTAGCATAGTCTGGAAGTGAGACTGCTCTGTCTCCTAGCAGCCAGCAAGAATTTAAATTGTGTACTGTTAATCACGTTTTAGAAGCAGCTAGTCCAAAAACAAAAACAAAAAAATCCAGAAAAAGACATTCTGTGGTTTAAAGGAAAAGCAAATTAAAGAAGCACAGAGGAGTACACAACCCTAAGACACAATCTTAGGTCTAGAAAAAAAAAGTTAGATTGGGGGCTTGCAACATTAGGTGTAGACAAAAACAAAGTGGAGGGTAGGGTAGGGGTTCTATGGCAGAGCACGTACTTAGAATGTGCAAAGCCCTGGGTTTGAGTCCCAGCACAGGAAAAACAAATCAGACAGATCATAGAGGAAGGTCTTAGAAGAGCTCAGAGAAAATAAGTAAAATTTTAATAGGGCAACTCTGGCTCTCTGTCAGAGACTTTTATGTAGGCAGCCAGTCAGTTAGGCATCAGCCTGGGCTTCAGTTACCTCACCTATCCAATCAGGGCACTGGTATTACAATAATACTTTCCCATTTATTTAATTTAGTATTTCTCTCTTTCCTCCTGTCTCAGTCTCCCAAGTACTGGGATTACAGGTATGCACCACCACACCTGGCTTTTTATTTTTAGTTTTTATGATACTGGGGATTGAACTCAGGGGCATTCTATCTTTTAGCTATACCCAGGCATTTTTTAAAAAATAAAAATTTTGAAACAGTGCCTCACTAAGTTATCACACACTAGCCTCAAACCTGTGATCCTCCTATCTAGTGACATGGAGGTAGAAGCATGTATGCTCTTTTTTTTTCACCCCATGAAAGTATATGCCATATCTACTATTTTACTCACTTTAAGAAAGATGATAGAGTCAGGTGTGGTGGTGCACCCTTGTAATGCCAGCATTCGGGAGGCTGAGACCGGAGGATCCAGGTTGGCGGCCAGCCTCAGCTACCTAGTGAGGCACTCTGCAACTTGGTGAGACTCGGTTTCAAAATAAAGAATAAAAAATAGGGCCGAGGGTGTAGCTCAGAGGTAGAATGCCCCCGAGTTCAATCCCCAGTACCACAAAAAAAAAAAAAAAAAAAAAAGAAAGATGATATAAATAAATGTAGTGGGTAGAATCTAAAAAAACTGTATTTATAGATAGGAGAGTTTATGTAAAAATAGCTTTATTGGTATAATCCTGTGTGATCATCCAAAGATTGGAGACTGGGGCAGTGTGGATCGAATTTGATGATGTTTACATGCTCATAGTTTCTTCTACTATCTAGAATGTATAAAACAGGGCTTGAACCTGATAGGCACTCAATGTATATCAGCTCAATGAATGATTGTCCTAATGAAGGAATGAGTGAATTAAGTCAGGAGTAAATATTTGTTGTGTACCTTATATTCCTGGTTGAAGAAATATAAAATAGGTAAGCAAAAAAAAAAAAATCAAAATAAGTACGGATTATAGGAAATATTGTGATGGAAATAAATACATGGATGAGTTAGAATAGCTAGAGGAAACACTATCCCTCTTATCACAACAAAAAGAACATGACTAGATACCTAAGGAACTTGATTTTCATAAGTTCAGCCAAGTCAGTTACTGGCTATGAATTTTGGAGTTGAGGGTAACCACAAGATTAAATTTCCAGGTGTTCCTAGATCTCTTAGAAAGGAGACAAAGTTGGCTCTGTAACCAGGGACTACACTCTTCAGAAGAAAGAGTGGTACCTGGGGGCCTTTGGAGGCAATTGTATGCCGAAGCAAGGAAAAGGCGTACGAATGGTAGTGGGATTCAAGGGGGATCTGGGCTGAGTGCCCTGAAAAATGGGCAAACTGGTTCACAAGTGTCCTTTATTGTCAGTAACTGCTAAGAGAACCCAAAACACTTCTGTTATGTATTCCTGAATCCTTTTGCCTCTCTTTGGAATTGAATCACCAATATAAGATTCCAAAAATTGATCCAAATCCTTAATTTGTCCATTAAATGAAAATGGTCAATTTTTCCCTGCTCTAACTTTGTTATTATTATTCTACACTGTAAAACAAAATTGGCCCCAGGCTAAAATGACATTTTTTCAGATGTTTTATTGACCAATTGTAGATATTTTGTGGGATTTCTTGGACCTGTGGGCTCTCCTCAATGTTTTTGCTTTAGGTTACTGTTTTGTTTTTATTATTAAACATGTGACATTTAAGTTTTAGATAATACAGAAAGAAAAATTTATTTTATTAAAATTCACTTCAATCTTAAGATGTAAGCCAACATTTGGACACATTTATCTTTCTGAGGGTGGGGGTGTTTTGACTTCCATCAGTATAATTATATTTAAAGGAAATTATGAGTCTGCTGGCCAATGCTGCCTTAAGCAAAGGTCTTCCAAAGGCATTGCTTAAATCTAATTATGAGGTTAGTTAATGAAGTTTTGAAACTCATAAAAACTGTTTTGATTTTAATCTTTAATCATATGGTAATGTGAAGGATTTGTAAGATCTTGGACAAATGGCTAAAAATATCTGAATCTTGGTGTCCGCGTTCCTAAAATGAAGATATTAGCAGTTCCAACTTCATGGGGTCATTAGGAGCATTAAATATGTAAAGCTTATATTACAGTGCTTGAGAGCATAGGAAATACTCCATACATGGTATTTATAATTTATACCATTAGAAATGGTGTCAGCAGCAGCAAGAACAGTAGGAATGATGATGGTAGCAATATTAATGGTGACAGAGGTAATGGTAGTAGCAATGTGAACAAGAAAAACTCATCATATAAAAATTTTAAACCTTATCTTTATCCACATGTCCTTGCAGATAACACTTACTTGTTATCTGTGTTGCAGTTTATCTGGCCTTGCATTTTCTAACATATCCCCTCCCTCTATTCCAGCTTTGTTTTCTTTCCTTCATAGCACCTATCATCCTTCTAACATATTATCTTATTCTAAACAATTAAACAATTAAAACTAAATGTATTGAGCCTCTCTGAGAATGAATGTGAGTTCCTGGAGTGCTTCCTGTTGAATTGAGGGTGTCTATGTTGCCACAGAAGATGAAAAACTTCTTTTAATACTGAACTATGACTGTCTTAATTTAGATTAGTATTTCATGTGGCTTGTAGATAATGTCTTCAAGCACTTTTTCTTCCAAGGAGTAATAGGAGATACTTTTTTTTTTTTTTGAGCCTTCCAGATATGAAGATGTTCTTACTGTTTTCACATGGTTGCTAGCAAGAAAAAAAAAAAAAAGTGGGTTTAAAATGATCAAGTCACTACATTTTCCCTAAAAATATAAGTATTCAATCTATGTCACCTTGAATATATTTTTGTCAGAGACTCCAAAAGCAGTCTTAATTTTCCTGCTTTTAAGTAATATGCTTATCTTAGCCTTTATTTTTATCATTCAAACATAGATTCCAATGAGCATGTTGATTCTTCAAGTCAGTTTTCTACTAAATGCTTTTTTTTCCTCCTCAAGTACATCAATAAATCTTGGACTGGATTTTTGTTGTCTGTAAGTCATATATCTCAATAACCTTTATAATACTTTGATCATTTCATTTTTGTTCATTTCATATCCTTTTGTGACGGCATTTAAACTTGTTCTTCATGCTTAAAAAATTAGTATTAATGTAGCACTTTGGTATCTCTAATCCTCCTTTAATTTTTTCTTTTTTAGTTAATTTTTGGTGTCTCTCTGTTATTTTTTATTACCTGCATTTCAATTTTGAAATCATGTGGATATATTTTTCTCATTTCATATAATTTAGGTACTTTTTGATCTTGCATTGTACTGAAAATGTCTAATTATTTTCTAAAAAAATCATCTAAGATTTGTAGTAAATAATATATATGTAATTTATATGCATATTATGTAATATACATATAAAATATATAACTACATAAATAAAATCAATACTTTTCAAAATCTAAAATATTAAGGGTTTTTTTTGTGTTTTTTTTGCGGTACTGGGGATTGAACTCAGGGGCATTCTACCTCCGAGCTACACCCCCAGCCCTATTTTTTATTCTTTATTTTGAAACCGAGTCTCACTAAGTTGCGGAGTACCTCACTAGGTAGCAGAGGCTGGCCGCGAACCCGGATCCTCCGGTCTCAGCCTCCCGAATGCTGGGATTACAAGCGTGCGCCACCACGCCCGGCTAAAATATTAAGTTTTAAGATATGTTTTTTCTTTTTGTTATTTTCCTTTTGTTTGTTGCTTCTGCTTCAATTTTGTTTAATAAGCCAGTTAGAGTTTATTTATTTAATTATTTATTTTGTTACTGAAGACTGAACTCAGGGGCATTCTACCTCCAATCTATACTCCTAGCTCTATTTTATTTTATTTTATTTTTTTAATTTTCATTTTGAAACAAGACCTCATTAAGCTACTTAGGGTTTAGATAAGTTGCTGAGGCTGGCCTCAAACCTGCAATCCTCCTGTCTCAGCCTCCCAAGAACTGGATTACAGACATGAACACCACACATGGCTCATTTGCTTATTTATTCACTGATGAATCTAGATCTTAATAGGAAAGTGTTGCTAACAAGCCAAACATATAGGTACCCTGGGCTTGCTATATCTTCATGCAAATATTTTATGTACATTCTGTATAAATGTGTGTCCCATTCCCAGAGAATGGTAGGGTGTAGTTGACTAGCACTATGCAAAAATGAAAAAGATTCATTTATTACTCACCGCCTTTTGGTTTTTCCATACTCCAAGTCCACTGGGACATTAAAATTTGTCTCCAGCATGCATTGCGACCACTGATCTTTCTTGTCCTTGTCTCTTTTACACTTTATTTTCACTGTGATGATATACAGGTGTCCATTTACTTTCAGAAAAATTGTGTGTGTGTGTGTGTGTGTGTGTGTGTGTGTGTGTGTGTGTGCTTTGGAGAGGCATTGGTGATGATCTCTTACTTGGATATTTTTAAATGAATAGGGCTGCAGACATAGCTCACTGATAAAACACTTGCTTAGCACTTGCAAGGCTCTGGGTTCAATTCCCATCACAGCAATAAGTAAATAAATAAATAAATACCATTAGCAGAGATTGGAAATAATAGAAATTATATTTAGGTTGACTTAAAGAATAACACTGATGCAGAAAACGAGGCTAACTTACATTTCTGATGGAAAGAAAACCTTAAGTTTGCAAATAAAGATAAACATCAGGCAGGAGGGACAAAGTCCATCCCTTTTTACTACCAGGTGAATAAAGCATATGTTCATTAGCAGTTATATTTCTTAATTTTGTTATGATAGTCTCTATTCAGAGAAAATACTGCATGGTATTTGAAACATAGGGACTGCATTTTTAATGGTATGGTGTAGAGTGAATTTTTGTGTTCTTCCAAAATTCAGGATGATATTCTGCTCTGCAATGTGGTAATATTAAGTGGTAGTGCCTTTAGGAGATAATTAGGATTAGAGTGGAATGCACATGTATATTGTGCTTCCAAGAGTCACGAGAGAGCTAGCTACCTCTCTGTTCTCTGCCATGTGTCTTCACAATGCAAAGTCAATGTTTTTGCAATCAAGGGGGTCCTCAGAACTCCACCATGCTGAAGCCCCAGTCTCAGACAGCCAACTTTCAGAACTGGGGCAAAGAGCCTTCTGTTGTCTATAAGGCATTCTGCTTATGTTATTTTGTTGTCGCAGCCTGAATTAAGACATAGTGCTGTAAATGTTCTTCTTTTCTTCACCTGTATATGCATTTCAGGAAGATGTGAAGATGGAGTAGAGCCAATATTACCAAATTAATTTTGAATCAGAAGCTACATTTGGTCTTATTTTACAACATGATTAAAAGATTCATGGAAAACTAGCTGTTATAGTTAGATATAAAATGCCTCTTAAAGAGCTCAATTAATGTTTGGAACTGATATAATTGAGCCAGGAGGGCTGTAATCTCAGAAGCAGGTAAATCCATTGTAATGGATTTACTTGGGTAGTACCTAGTAGGCTGGTAGAGTGTGGCTAGAGGTGGGTCCTTGAGGGTGAGGTGGCCTTGGAGATTACTTAAGGAGTTCCTCCTCTGTTTGCTCACTGTCTCTCCTTGCTCATTATCTCCCACTTTTTGATATAAAGAGCATAGCCCATGTGCTCTCCCTTGGCCTCCAGCCTTCTACCTCTGTGCTCTGAGATCCGTGGTCTCCAGCCTCACATGGACTAAGCCCAAACTGTAAGTAAATAAATCTTCTTTCCTCTAAGTTATGTGGTCAAACATTTAGATTATGGCTGCAAAATGCTGACAGATACAATAAATGAAACCAGAAGTGGAGTTGCTGCTATATACAAGTCTGACCACTTGCATTATGACTCTTTGGAACTGGTTTGTGAGAGGAAAGAAGAAGGGCCAGAATGTGGCTAGAAAGGAGGATGGTATGCTCAGGAGATTATGGAGGGCAAAGATAACTCCAAAAGGAAATGGAATAGAGGCCACCTGTGTCATACTTTGGCAAAGAACTTGTCTGCATTTTGCCCATGCCATAAAACTTTGTATGAGGCCAAATTTTAAAATGACGGGCTAAAACACTGGTGGAGGAAATATCAAAAGAGCAAAATATCCAAGATTCATAATGGATACTGATGTCCATGTTCAGCGAACTGTACACTGAATTCTAGGAGTGGAAATTAAAGCAGAGAGACTTTAAGGATTTTCAGTTTGGCCAGAGAGGCACGTGTAAAGCTTCAGCCTGGAGAGATGATGTCATGGAAGGAAGGAAGATGGCGGAAAGGAAGGAGGAAGGAGTGGCCGTGATGGAGGCGGGGGCAGTGATGGCCACGATGGAGGCAGCAGATGGAGTTGGGGCCAGGGGCGGCCCAGATGAAGTTGGGGCCAGAGCTGGCCTAAGTGGTCTTGGGGCTAGTGGCAGCCTGGATGGACCAGGCCCAGTGGCTGTGATGGACAGCCCCAGCGGCAATGATGAAGGAGGGCGTGGCTACCTTTTCTGTTGGTGGCTCATCTCTAAGCCTACATAATGCTGGCTTTGATAGAAAAAGAAGGCCATGGAGGCTGTCCCCCAGTTATCAAAAGAAGGCGTAGGAAGCCAGGCAACATATTGCAGGGTCAGAATCCCGGGAAGCGGGCCCCGATGAGATGGGGCACTTTGTGATGCTGTGAGGGTGAAGCCAAGGTTGCAAGAAAAACTCCTGAGATTTAGAAATGCCAGAAACATGGAACAACCATGAGGAAAGACTGCTTGCTGTGAGCCATGGAGCCAGACTGGGGAGGCAGTAAAGCGCTCACTTCAATCAGCCAGGAGACAGGAGTGGGGCTGCCAAGGCCCCTTGGAGATCATGCCTCACCACCATGTGCTCTGGATGCCAGAGTGGAGCTTCAAGATCAAACGCTTGCCCTGCAGGCTTTCATTACTCTTTTGGTCCTATCCCTTCTTTCAGTGGCCCAATTCCTCCCTTTGGGAATGCAAATGTTTATACCTTGCCACTGTACAGTGGATGCAGGTAACTTCCTTTTTATTTTGACCTTCATTGTCTTTTACAGGGCACACAAGAGTTCACCTTGAGTTTCAGGGGAGACTTTGGGACTTTTTAGCAATGCTGGAACTGTTAAGACTGTGGGAACTCTTGGAGAGGACTAAATGCATTTTGCATTCTGAGCTCAGGGTGAGCTCTTTAGGGGTCAGGAGTGGAATGTTATAGTTAGATGTAAAAATGTCTCTTTGAGGCGTTCACTTAATGTTTGGAGCTGATGTACTTTTGTCAGGAGGGTTGTAATCCCAGAAGTGGATACATCTATTGTAATGGATTTACCTGACTGGCATCTGGTGGATCTGTAGACTATGGGGCTGGAAGTGAGTCCTTGGGGGTGTACCCTTGGGCCTTGTGGATCATATAAAGGCTTTCTCCTCCCCCTGCGCATGCTCTCTCTGGCTTCCGGGCTTCATGCTGTAAAGAGAACAGCCCGCATGCTCTCTCTTGGCTTCCTGCCCTGAGATCTGCAATTCCCAGCCTCATCTGGACTGATCCCCAAACTATAAGAAAATAAATCTTCTTTTATCTAAGTTATGTGGTCAGCTATTTAGATTATGGCTGCAAGAATGCTGATGGATATACTAGCCAACTATTCAAAGACTAGAAACTGGTTTAAAAACAGAGATAAATATTTTAAGAGGCAAATATTTTACTATTTTTTCTGTAAAAAGTATTTTGCCTCTTTAAAAATTTTAAATAAAAGGTATGCTTATTGTAAAAAAAGTGTAAAATATAATGATATATGCACAATAAAACATTAAAGGCCTCTCACTTTTCCAAAACTATTCCATCAAAGTAAACTATATGTATATTTTTTAACTTACTGATAAAATCTATGAATTTCAGATGCATAATATTATTCCTTAACATCTGACTACCTGGAAAAATAATGCTTTCAAGAGCCTGCTTAAGAAGTTATAACTAGGGCTATAGAAGAAGATATCTAGAAGAACCATGGGATAAACTGAAATTTATGAATGGACTGGAGAGGAACATATAGAAAAAAAGCACAAACTAGGACATTGGGGACCATTTTCTGGGGTTTAACACACTCTTAGTTTATTTTAGGCTGTCTCTTATGTTTCTTTGTCTGGTATATCTTTCTAATTAATTTGAATTTAACAAAAACTTATGAGTGCTTTTTACCTCCTAGCTACACCTGCAGAACTTTTTATTTTCTATTATTATTTTTTATAAACATATAGATTTTTTATAAACATATAGATATTTTTTATAAACATATAGATAAAAAAGCACAAACTAGGACATTGGGGACCATTTTCTGGGGTTTAACACACTCTTAGTTTATTTTAGGCTGTCTCTTATGTTTCTTTGTCTGGTATATCTTTCTAATTTATTTGAATTTAACAAAAACTTATGAGTGCTTTTTACCTCCTAGCTACAGCTGCAGAACTTTTTATTTTCCATTATTATTTTTTATTTTGAAAGAAGGTCTCTCTAAGTCACTGAGGGTCTCACTAAATTACTGAGGCTGGCCTGGAATCTGCAATCCTCCTGTCTCAACCTCCCCAGTACTGAGATTACAGGGATGAGCCACCATGCCTAGCACTTTATGAGTGCTTTACATATGTTATGCTTTATTCTAGATGCTGAAGAACTTCATTGAACAACAAAAGGACATTATCCTAGTGGGAGGAACTGAAATCCAAGTTGGGGAGTAAGAAAATAAAACAGCATATAATATTTTGTTAGAAGTCCCATGATGAAATGAAACGCAGAGAAGGAAGATGATATTTTCAGTGGGGTGGCTTGAGAAGACCACCTCGAAGAACATCTATCAAAATAGAGAAAGATGCAGAGACAAAATGAGCCGGGGATAGGTAGAAATGCATTTTAGACAGACCCTGACCGTTGAGCACACTTGACTGGTTTGAGAAACTGAGAGAGAAGTGAAGAGGCTTAAGAGAATGAATAAAACAAATAGCAAATGATATAACCTCACAAGCGTATGTGTACTGAGGAGTCATTGAAGAGTATTGAGGAAAATTTAGATAATTTTTAAACACTGAAATTGCTACTTGGAGAAGAATCTCTATGGATGGCATTTGGGCAAGATTATCAAGAGGGAGATCAATTAAAAAATCATTAATTTAGGTCACATGAGTAAAGAATTCTTTGTAATATTGAGTTACTCCTTTTTCATCCACAAAATTCACAAGAAAGACATGATCAGACTCTTGTGAAAGTAATATTCGAGGTTAAGCCAACAGCTGGTCAATGAATCAGGGTTATCAGGAATGCCACACAAAAAGTGTTGCGTAGGAATGAAGTATAAAAAAATGTCAACATTTGTTTTGCTACAACATGCATTTCTCTAATCTAAATTAGTACATGTGCAATTGGAAATCAGGGTACTAATGACATTGTACCTCAGAAGTCACAATAGTTCATGTGTTTGTTTATTTATTTATTTACTTACTTTCTTACTTACTTACTTGTTACTTACTTTTCAGTGCTGGGGATTGACCCCAGGGTTTCACACATGGTCTCCCAATCAACATGCAGGGACACTCCCAACTATCCTAACAAGGAACAGCATGCATTTTTCTTGTTTTTGTTTTCTTTACATAAATTTACCATACTTCTTTTAAATCAAGAAAGCATTTTATGAATACTATTATTGCTCTGTTGTTAGCAGAATGTTTACAAAAGTTCTTTAGGGTATGATTGGTCATCTCCTAACCTTATTTATCCCACAAGTCACCTAATATGTGATTTTAGAGTACATTGGCTTTTCAGAAATATGTATAATGCATCATAAAATAGATAACTATATCAGTTAGGCTGACTGGAAAATTGAAACAGCTTCAGCTGATTCTATACAGGAAATTGCATTTTTGCAAAAATGGTGAAGTACTGGGAAGTACACTGCTACTAACCTTCTTGCTATGAAATTTGCAAAAATCTCAGGAAGTCATCATGGATGAGCTGAGCTGTCTATTGGAAAACATCCAGAAAAAAAAAAAATCACAAAGACTTGCAGAAAGGGAACAATGGCCTCTACTTAGCTTCTATTTTCTAACTTTCACATTGTATTTCTCACTGATAACATCTAAACCGGGATTTAGTGGGCAAGGGATTGGAGCAATACAGGTCCTCAGATTTTAGCCTCTGTGATGCAGAGAAGATCAATGCAGAGAATAATGGTAGTGCTGGTTAGCAAAGTGAAATCAAAATAGTATTCAGGACAGTCCCCCAATCCTCAAGACCCCATGGTGAATGCTGGGCTGTGGCACACACACCCTTCTGTAGAGATGAAGGGTTTACATGCTTGGCTGCAGAGGGCTTTGGCTGGCAGAATGCTCTGAGCTGTTCGTGGCCTTTGAGGGTGGCTGCAGTAGAAAATCATCACCACCCCAAGGTCACATGTCTTTTCAATGGTAGCCTGAGTCCACTGACTGATGAATGTGGAGGTTTCAAGGCCTGGCCTCCTTACTCCAACATCTCAGTCATTTTTGAACTCCCTGCGGGGTCGCCAGAGCCTTCTGAGATGATCATGGTTCTACATCTCCCTCTGGCTATGCCTACTTTATTCCCATCTCTTCCACAAGTGTTGATCTAAAAAAGTATTTTCAGCCGGGCGTGGTGGCGCACGCTTGTAATCCCAGCATTCGGGAGGCTGAGACCGGAGGATCCGGGTTCGCGGCCAGCCTCAGCTACCTAGTGAGGCACTCCACAACTTAGTGAGACTCGGTTTCAAAATAAAGAATAAAAAAATAGGGCTGGGGGTGTAGCTCGGAGGTAGAATGCCCCTGAGTTCAATCCCCAGTACC
>PVLC010003510.1:0-96264 GCA_004027655.1 Graphiurus murinus | reverse complement strand
GAGGAGGAGGAGGAGGAGGAGGAGGAGGAGGAGGAGGAGGAGAAGGAGAAGAAGAAGAAGAAGAAGAAGAAGAAGAAGAAGAAGAAGAAGAAGAAGAAGAAGAAGAAGAAGAAGAGGAAGAAAAAGGAGGAGGAGGAGAGGAAGGAAGGAAGGAAGGAAGGAAGGAAGGAAGGAAGGAAGGAAGGAAGGAAGGGAGAAAGACCCAGCGCAAGTTCTCTCTCTGCAATTTGAGGAAACAGCAAGACAATGCCATCTGTAAACCAGGAAGCAGGTCCACACCAGTCTGAGGTCTACCAGCACTTTGATCTCAGGCTTCTCAGCTTCCAAAACAGTGAGAAATGTTTGCTATTTTACCTACCCAGTCCATGGTACTTTTGTTATAGCACTGAAAGCAACAAAGGTGATTATGAATAGAGATTTTTTTAAAAAGTATTTGCTGTCAACATATCCCATTCTAGATGGGTGGGGGCATCTTATCACCCACACTTTGCTGTGGACTCCACCATGCCACCTCCATGACCCATGGCATGGAGAAACAGTTAGGACCCTCCATGTGGGCTGGAGGCCAGCAAAGAAAACAGGCGAACACAGGCGTGCCTCAGACAACATGTGTCTCTGGTGGCCACCTGCCAAGAATGTTTGGTGAATGAAAAAGGAACTTCTCAGAGATGAAACGTTCCAAGTGTGGATGATAGACCCACAGCCATCAAGAGGGTCTGTGCCCAAGCCTCGCCCTCACTGATACCAAGAGCCTGGAAGGAAAGGAGAGAATTTCTTCTGTTTCAGTTCAGCGTAGGGGCTGGGTACATGGATACTGAGGCCAGATGTCCTATGTTATTGTCACAGCGCTGACACTGCTTGGGTGACTATGGGCAAGTTACTTACTCTTTCTAAGCCCCAGTTCCTGGTCAATTAGGGGAAACATAAAATACGGTGTATGAAGAAAGTGCCTTTCTGGTGTTACAGTAAAGAATCAACAGAGATCACAATTATAGATCACTGAACCAGAACATTCAAAACAGTCCACTTTTCATTCCCAGGCACCAGCTTCCCGGATCCAAGCTGGCTACTGACTTAAGGAGATGCCTGGTCTGGTGCAGACCAGGGCTCGCAAGCATAATTTGCCCTTTGATTTACTTCCCGAATATGACTTAGTTCATACACATAGAGAGAGCACTTTCCAGGAATTAGACATTCTGTTAAAAGTGGGGAAGCAAAGGAAGGATCCCAGTGCTCAAGGATCAAAGGAGTCTTCTATACCGCAGACCATCCTTCCTACTGGGGCCTCTCTGATGGAGAGGAGATGCTGGACTAAGACATGCTCTGAGAAAGCCGGGGCTCAAATTCCGGCTTTCCCATCACACTCCATCACAGCTTTCCAAACTTACTTGCTAACTGTCCCCTTTGCAGAAAAAAAAAAAAAAAAAAAAAAAATTACTCAGCATTTCCCACTCTCAAGGTCTACCTTTTTAATTAATTAATTAATTTTTTGTGTGTGTGGTTCTGGGGATTGAACTTAGAGGCATTCTACGTTTGAGCCACACCACCAGCCCAATTTTATTTCTTATTTGGAAACAGGGTCTCACTAGGTTGATGAAAGTCTCACTGCTTGCTGAGGCTGTCCTCAAACCTGTGATCCTCCTACCTCAGTCTCTCAGGTACTGGGATTACAAGTGTGTGCCACAATGCCCAGCCAAGGTTTACCTTTAAGGCAAATAAACAGAAAGGTGCAGTAACAAATTTGCATTCTTTCATGTATCTATGTTTTGTATTTTGTTCCAGCACCTTCCTATGCTCCAGATGGTATTCCACAAGTTGTCTAGCCTTTTTCTCCTTCAGTTTCCACATCTGTAAAGAAGAAATAATAACATTAACCTCAGAGTGTTGCAGTACCTGTGTGTGTGGGGATGCATTTGTATACACACCCACACGTGTACACACACTCATTTGGAGAAGAAATAGTAAGTGAATCCTCGTGGTCCAAGGAAACTACTTCCACTATTTTACAGCCTCCGTTCTTGGGCCCCTCACCTCTTCATCCTGATCCATTCTTTGGGGTGGGCCTGTATGCTCTCCACCACAGCAGCCTCCCACCCCCACAGGGATTGGAAGCCCACCTTGGAAATGATTTCTGATATGTAATTGTACCACAAAATCAAAGCAGGAAGGTACTCTTCCTCAATCTATGGGCATGACCATAATCACTGTCTCCCAGCCCCACCTTCTTTGAGGCAAAGGGCCAGCCCATTGAGGGTCTGAGCTGTAAGGGCTGAGGGGCAGAGCTAAGATGCAGAGAGATGTGCTCTCTGGGGCACCTGAGTCCTTCACATGAAATCCTAGCAACCAGACCCTTGTCTCTCTGAACCAGGGAGCCAGGAAAAGTCGCACCAGCCCTGAAAGTAGGTGGGAGGCAAGTAACTGCTGGGAAGCATTTCCATTGCCTGGGCGGGGGAATAGCCGCCTGTGATCAGGAGCAGAGGTTGCGGAGAGTCGAACCTGCTTCAAACTTATCTCTTCCCCTTTTTTACTTCCGGGGACCAGGGGCTTGCACTTACCTTTCTATGCCTGTGTCTACTGAGTTGTGGAATGGGGATGTTAGTAGTGCAATGCCCATCTCTTGGAGTTGTTGTGAGGCATGCCTCAGCTAATGCCTTTGAAGATCGTAGAAAGGGACTGGAGCATAGAACAGAGTTGACACATTGCTGGATTTGCACAGTGCTGCCAGCTTCAACATCAGTGGAGTAATAATGTCAGCTGCGTGGAACTTCACAGCTTATTAAACGTTTTCCTATTCTGACAATATCACTGAGAGGAGACCAAGCAGGGGTTGTTGTTGTTGTTCTTATTTTGGTACTGGAGATTGAACCCAGGGGGATTCTACCTCTGAGCTACACCTCCAGTGTTTTTTAATTTTTTGTTTTGAAACAGGGTCTAGCTAGGTTGCTGAGAGTGTTGCTATACTGCTGAGGCTGTCCTTGAGCCTGTGATCTTCCTGTCTCAGCCTCCCAAGTACCTGGATTATAGGTGTGCACCACCATGCCCGACTCAAGCAGGGGCTATTTATCCCCAACTATGAGATGAGTTAACTGAGGCTTGGAGGATGTAAACGCAGAAGTCTTTACTCCATGTGCAGTATTGCACATCAATTAGTTTGTTTCATAAAGTAGGAGCAATTTCAAATATATGAAAATATCTACTAATATATCATCACATTCTTTCTACCCAAAGTCAGTAAATATTAACATTCTTCTATTTGTTCCAGATTATAGAAGAAATAAAACATTATAATTAAAGGTTACTTCTGGACCCATCTGACTCTCCTTTCTTGATTATACGTTGTTGTTTATTCTTTTATATATTTGTTAAAAATATATTCACAAACAGCATGTACTTTATTAGTTTATATTTTAATTTTATACCACATCGACCTTTTTGCAACTTTGGGGGGAGGGTTTGAACCCAGAGGCATTCCACCTCTGAAATACACCCCCAGTCCTTTTTATTTTTTTTTGTAATCTTTTCTTTTTTTAATTTTTTATAATAATTGGTGCATTGTAATCATACACATCTTTGTTAGGTACAAGCTGATAAAGGCATATATGCACATATTTATCATTTAACCCCTTCCCCCATTCCCACCCCACTCCCTCGAGCTTCCTCCTTCTCAAGTTCAGTTTAGTAATTAACCTTGATATATTTGTGAAAGTACATCATGTGCATTAGGGTATTCACCCCCTTCCCCCCCCCCCCGTCCATCCCCCTCAGTTAAGTCAGTTTCTTTCCTCATCTAGGGTTTCTCCTTTTTCATCTGGAGACCCTCTTATGCCCCTTCTTCTTCCTAGCATCCGCATATCAGGGAGAGCATATGCTTTTTAACTCTTTGTGATTGACTAATCTCACTTAACAGCCCAGGATAGCCAAAGTAGTTCTTAGCAACAACATGCAGGAGGTATCACAATTCCTGACTTCAAACTCTACTACAAAGCCACAGTAATAAAAACAGCATGGTATTGGCACAAAAACAGACACATAGACCAATGGAGCAGAATATAAGACTCAGAAACAGACCCACGTGCTTACAGTCAATTGATTTTTGACAAAGGAGCCAAAAATATACACTGGAAAAAAGATAGCCTCTTTAACAAATGGTGTTGGCAAAACTGGCTAACCATATGCAGGAAAATGAAAATAAACCCCACTTTCTCACCCTGCACAATATTCAACTCAAGGTGGATCAAAGACCTGGACGTCAGGCCAGAAACCTTGCAGCTACTTGAAGAGGGCATAGGACCAACACTTCAACACATAGGCACAGGTAAAAACTTTGTCAACAAGACCCCAAAAGCACAAGCAACTCAAAGGAAGATCAATACATGGGATTGTATTAAACTAAAGAGCTTCTGTGCAGCAAAGGAAACTATCAAGAACCTCAACAGAGAGCCCACAGAGTGGGAGAAAATATTTGCCAGCTACTCTTCTGATAGAGGTCTAATATCTAGGATATATAGAAAACTCAAGAAACTTACAGCTAAGAAAACAAATAACCCAATTAAAAAATGGGCAAGCCGGGCGTGGTGGCGCACGCTTGTAATCCCAGCATTCGGGAGGCTGAGACCAGAGGATCCGGGTTCGCGGCCAGCCTCAGCTACCTAGTGAGGCACTCCGCAACTTAGTGAGACTCGGTTTCAAAATAAAGAATAAAAAAAAATAGGGCTGGGGGTGTAGCTCGGAGGTAGAACGCCCCTGAGTTCAATCCCCAGTACCGCAAAAAAAAAAAAAAAAAAAAAAAAAATGGGCAAAGGATCTAAATAGACACTTCACGTGGCCAATAAATGTATGAGGAAATGTTCTACATCATTATCAATCAGAGAGATACAAATCAAAACTACCTTGAGATTTCATCTAACTTCAATCAGAATGGCAATCATAAAAAACTATTCCATGAAATAGAAAGAAACAGGACCCTCCCAAACACATTCTATGAAGCCAACATCACATTAATACCAAAGACAAATAAAGATAGCTCAAGAAAAGAAAACTATAGGCCTATATCATTGATGAACTTAGATGCAAAACTGCTAAACAAAATCCTAGCAATGTGCATTCAAAACCACATCAAGAAAATTAAACACCATGACCAAGTCAGGTTCATCCCAGGGACGCAAGCCTGGTTCAACATACGGAAAACAATCCATGTAATTCACCACATAAACAGAATCAAAGACAAAAATCACATGATCATCTCAATTGATGCTGAAAAAGCATTTGACAAGATCTAACACCCATTCATGCTAAAAGCACTTGAGAGAATCGGAATAGAAGGAACATACCTCAAAATAATAGAAGCAATATACAATAGGCCCACAGCCAACATCATATTAAATGGAGAAAAACTGCAAGAGTTCCCACTAAAAAGAGGAACAAGGCAAGGATGTCCATTATCACCTCTTCTGTTCAATATAGTACTTGAGACTCTAGCCAGAGCAATAAGGCAAGCGAAGGAAATCAAAGGGGTAAAAATAGGGAAAGAAGAGCTAAAACTATCCCTTTTTGCAGATGACATGATACTATACTTAGAATACCCAACAAAGTCAACCAAAAAACTTATAGAATTGATCAACAATTTCAGCAAAGTGTCTGGATACAAAATCAATCCTAAAAAATCAGAAGCTTTCCTGTATGCCAACCATAAATCCACTGAAAAAGAAATTCAGAAAACAATTCCACTCACAATAGCACCCCGAAAAATAAAATACTTAGGGGTAAACCCAAACAAAGAGGTAAAAATCTCTATAAGGAAAACTATAAAAAGTTGAAAAAAGAAATTGATGAAGACCTTAGAAGATGGAAAGATCTTCTATGCTCTTGAATAGGCAGAATAAATATCATCAAAATGGCCATCCTCCCAAAAGCGATCTACAGATTCAATGCAATACCCATGAAATTATCAAGACATAGAAAAATCAGTCCTTAAATTCATTTGGAACAACAAAAAACCCAGGATGGCCAAAGTAGTCCTTTTTATTTTTTATTCTGAAATAGGGTCTCACTAGGTTGTGAGAGTCTAGCTAAGTTGCTGAATCTGTGATCCTCCTGTCTCAACCTCCCAACCACTAAGCTTACTGACACCACCATGCCTGCTGAGATGTGTTTTTTGACCAAAAACTTTGTGTGTGTGTGTGGTACCAGGGGCGTTCTACCTCTGAGCTACACCACCAACCCTATTTTATTCTTTTTTATTTCACAACAGAGTATCACTAGGTTGTAGAGGGCCTCACTAAATTGCTGAGGCTGGCCACAAGCCTGCGATCCTTGTGTCTCAGCTTCCCAAGTACTGGAATTACAAGTGTGTGCCACCATGCTCACAACCAAGCACTTTTTGACACTTCTTTACACTGATACACAGATATTTAAAATATTTATTTTCTGGTTATTTATATATGCATTCTGTGTGTTTTCCTGTGTGCTGAGGAATGGATACTGCAGTGAGCACCCCAGACACACTCCTGACACAAGTGTGAGGGTCTCGGTGTACACCTCCAGCATTCATTCGTGCTGAGTTTCTAAGGAGCAGAAGCGCATCTAGCAACATTACTGAATTTTGCCAAGTTGCTTTCCAAATTATTTTGCTAGATTTAATTCATAGGTACATTTTGGTTTTATTGCTGTTGTGAATAGCAAAAAATTTTAAAGTATCATTTCAGTTGTTGCTGACAGATAAAATGTTACAGACTTTGGCATTTTAATCTTATATCTAGCCAATGTGCTGAGCTCACTCATTCATTATGATAATATACCTATAAATTCTCTTGGATTTCTCATTTGAATAATCATATTGTTCATGAAAAATATCAATTTTGTTTCTTCCTTTCCAAACTTTACACCTTTTATTTCCTCTAAGCATCATATATGTTAAATAAAAGCAATAATGTGATAGTAAAATATCCCTGGGTTCCTAATTTTTAAAAGAATACAAAAAACAAGCAAAATAAATCTCTGATGATAAAAATGAATACACTGATTGCCTTCTGTGTCATAGTGGGGTAACTGACTGTAAAGTGTCATGAGGAACCATTTTGCCAAAATGACATGTACTATTGTTTCTTCTGATTATGATGACACATGGCCCTCCATATTTATAGGTTCTGCATTTACAGGTTCGACCAACCAGAGACTGAAAATATTCTAAAGACAAAAAAAAAAAAAAATGCATCTGTACTGAGCATGTACAGACTTATCTTCTTATCATTGGTACCTAAGTAATACAGTATAACAATTATATAGCATTACATTGTTGTCTGAGGTTTTATAAGTAAACTAGGGATGACTTAAAGGATACAGGAAGTTGGGCGTGGTGGCTCACGCTTGTCATCTCAGTACTTGGGAGGCTGAGACTGGAGGATTGCAGGTTCGAAGTTAGCCTTAGCTACTTAGTGACACTCTCTGCAACTTAGTGAGATCTGTTACAAACTTGAAGAATAAAAAATAGGACTAGGGGTGTAGCTTGGAGGTAGAATGCCCCTGGGTTCAATCCCCAGTTTCACCAAAAAAAAAAAAAAAAAAAAAAAAAAAAGAGCTCAAGTGAATTAACAGCAAAAATCCATGTAACACAGCACATGGGAGTCGTCAGTCAATATCATTAGTTGTCGTTTTCATTATGTGTAAAGGAGAAATGAAGCTGGGCATGGTAGCACACATCTGTAAGCCTAGTACTTGGGAGGCTGAGACGGGAGGATGGCAGATTCGAGGCCAGTCTCAGAAACGTAGCAAGGCCCTATTTCAAAATAAAATATAAAAAGGGCTGGAGGTGTAGCTCGGAGGTAGAATGCCCTAGGTTTGATCTCAAATACAATAAATAAATAAATAAATAAATAAATAAATAAATAAATAAATAAATAAATAAATAAATTTATTTGAAGAAGTAGGGCAAGGACACTGCAAACATGTTTCTCATGGGTTCGCCTGTAAGTCGTCCCCAGGTTCCCCCTCCCTGCCTGGTTCTGGCTCAATAGGTATCTGTTGAATTATAATGAAGTGAAGTTGTGTGGCTTGGATATGACCACATCTAGCATTTCACATTTCACTTTCTGAAAGTCACATTCAAAACTCACACAATCAGATTTCATGTGAAAGGCAGGGCTGGAGAACACGGTGTCATTACTGTAGACTCCTCAACGATCACTCCGTGATTCGTTTGTTCATCTAGGAAGTATTTAAGTGTCAATGATGTTTATATTATGAAAAAAAAAGTATTAAATCTGTTGTTACTGCTAATTAACAAAGTTTTGTCAAGAAGGATAAGACCTAGTACTTGGGAGGCTGAGACACGAGGATCACATGTTCACAGCCAGCCTCAGCAACTTAGGCCCTCTGCAACTTAACATGAATGCCCCTGTGTTCAAGCCCCAGGAACGAACATACACACACACACACACACACACACACACTAACTAAATAGATAAATAAATAAAATAAGAGCAAGGCACAATGTTACTGGCTTTAATGCTTGCATTTTTTTTTTTTCAAGTACTGGGGATTGAACCCAGGGGCATTCTACCTCTTTATTTTGAAACAGGGTCTCACTAAGTTGCAGAAGGCCTCACTAAGTAGCTGAGGCTGGCTACGAACCTGGATCCTCCAGTCTCAGCCTCCCAAGTACTGGGATTACAAGGGTGTGCCACCACGCCTGGCTTTGCATTACATTTTATGTACAGATATCAATCTATCTGTACTTGAGTCTATCCATATATGTACATTGGACAACAGAATCTTCTAGATCTGTGTTGCCCTATATAGTAACCACTGGCCACATGTAGCTTTTATAAATTTAAATGAATAAAAACTAAATAGAAATAAAGTTCCTCTGTCATAGCAGGCACATTTTGAGGGCTCATAGCCACACTGGCTATTAGCTACAGCATTGGAAAACTTAATGCTAGATCATTTCCACCACTCAGAGAAGTTCTATCAGATGGCTGCATTCTAGAGAGAGTTTCAAAAATAATTAAAGTAGAAGTAGGAACTGGGGGTGTGGTTCAGTGGTAGAGCACTTGCCTAGTGTGGACAAGGCTTTGGGTTTGATTCTAAGCACCAACCAAAAAAAAAAAAATTATTTTAAATAGCAATTCTTGTACAGCTGGCTTAGGAAACAGACTACCTTCCTCTTACTAGTCTAGCTGAAGGCCTGTAATTATGGTTAACGTGATTAAAAATAATTTATTCTTTGACGCTTGTTAAGTGCTTTGGACTGTTATCTGTCCTGGGAATTTGCCTGGAGATTCCTAGATTCGGGAATTCTGAGTGAGTGAAGCCCAAGTGTGATTTACTGGATTCCCTGGGTTAGTCTTGAAGGCTGTAATGTTGTTTTTCATTATTCCTGGCCAGAGGTCACCTCCAACCCACCCCCACCTTCTGCCACTTACATACTTGTTGATGTAAATAACTGTCCACTTCCTGGTCACTATCAGCCCCCCAAATATTTGTCCACTTTGGCCATTTTCCTGGAATACATTATTGAGCGTTTTCGTTGCTTTTGTCCTAGGCATGACATCTTGAGCAATAGGCACCATCCCTTTCCAACGATATTTGCCAGCCAGGAGGCCTGATAAAAATAGATAACTTATTGTGATGTTTCCTGTTGTGTGTGAATTAAGTATTGAATCTACACATGCTGATTGTGTCAGAGACGGGAAGACACACTTCTGATGTGCTCAGAGCAACCCACAGGACACGGTGAAATACACATGACTCAGAATGTGGGCTAGGGACCCGTGGGGCTGCAGATTCCTACTGTGTGAGGCTCCTTGTAAGTCGTTGCAACTCCTGCCCTCCCCTCCCCCCAGAGAGGGCTGGGCAGAGCCTGGTAGGAGCCAACTGTGAGGAGAAGGAGGAGGAGGAGGGTCATTTACCAAGATGTGTGTTTCTTCTCCCAGAGCTGTGGTGACTTGCTTGCAGGCAGCTTGCTCTCTTCTGTCTATTCAAAGTCATCCTGACCAGGCAGTGTGGTCCTAAGCCAAGGCTCCCACCAAAGTCCTGTCCCATCCCTGTTCCTCCTCCTCCATCTCTGGGGCTCATTAAGAAGGAAACACACAGCCAGGTATGGTGGTACACACCTGTCACCCCAGAATTTGGAAGGTTGAGACTGACCCGAGGTTTGCAGGTTTGAGGCCAGCCTCAGCAACTTAGTGAGACCCTCAGCAACATAATGAGACCCTGTTTCAAAACAAAGAATTTAAAAAAGGCTGAGGGTGTAGCTTGGGGGTAGAATGCCCCTGGGTTCAACTCCCAGCACCCCCCAAAAATGTGGGTGGGGGAAGCATATACCATGCCTCTGTGTTGAACGCCTTACTTCAACTAATAATAGCTGAGCAAAACCAGGGGGAAGCCTAGAGGCAGAGGATTAAAGGAAAGATTAGAAATTTTTGTCCATCACTGACAGGTCTGTGAATAAAAGACACAGGCCTCAGAATTTAGGGAGTATGACCCTAGTTTTCCAATCCTTCCTGAATATCCCACCATCGACTGTCCCATTTAACCCATCACTAAGTTTGTTCATTCTTCCTTCTAAATACTCCTGCCTGGAATGTGTCCCCCTTCCCGTCCTATCACCCCAACCAACATGTGCAGCACCTGCATGTCAGACGACTCTCAATCTGCCCTCGCACAGCAGCAGAGGGACACTGGAAAAGACAAGTCTGGGCATGTCAACTCTTGGCTGATATCTCTCTTGCTTGGGATAAAGATCAAAACAGAGTGTTCAATTGGGACCTCCGGGGCTGGCCCCTGCTCTACTCTAATCTCACCAGACCTCATTCCCTCGACATTGTAATCATGCTGCGTTGCCCTTTCCCCCTCAATTCCTATCATGGGCCAAACTCGGTCCTGCCTCAGGACCTTTGCACACATGATACCCTGTCCTCGAATTACCCTGCTCCAGTTCCCTCTCTCCTCCTCAACTCATGCCCATCCTTCATGCATCAGTGTAGTCACCACTTCCTCTTCATGAGTCATTTTAGTCATTACAAGCCTCTTCCCCCCGGATTAGGTCATGCATTTATAGGGTTTGCATTTATAGGGGTGACTATTTGATTAACTCTTTCCCTTAAGATTTATAAGCTCCAGAGACACTATTTATCTTTTACTTACCATTGTACCTCCCCAGCTCCTAACAGTTTACCTGGCAACGCAGGATCCTTGTAAACTTTAGTTGACTGAATAAATAAACAGGAACTTTGGTGATCTGCCAGGAGAGGAGCATGGTATACAAAGGAAGTATATAGACTTAAGAGCCCTGGGTTCAAATGTGCCATTTATCAGTGAGGTAATCCTGAGCAAGTTGACACACTTCGCTAAGGTTTATGTCCTCATGAGTAAAACGGGCATCACTACATTCCTCAGAAAGAAGTGACAGACACGCAAAAGAAAACAGATAGTAACATTTTTTATTAAATATTACAGTGGATCAAAAAGTACAAAATATCTCTTGCCTGCTATGTGATTGGGAAACTATTGGCACGTAATACAGTATCAAAAGCAGTAATAAGTACAATTTGGAAAACATACAAAATTGAGTGTTTATACTTGGCTCAGCATTCTTCCGGGGTAGTGTTTAAACGAATGCAAAGGTTACTCAATAACCTCTCCATTGGGAAACTCTAATATCACTGGGCCATGTTGCTATATACAAATAATCACCTTACAGAGCATAGAGGTTACAGAGCTGGAATCACCAAAAGTATACAATATTTACAACACAGGAAAGTTTAAAAAAGTATAAACAGCCAAGAGATTATGCTGCTATTCTTCAGACATATTTCAACCATGGGGAGACACGCAGAATTATCAAATACATCAACAGCCCACCCTGGAGCTTACATGCTCAAGGTCATCGATTCCATGGTGTGGGTCTCACCAGGGTGAAATAATTCCCATTTCTCTTTAAAATTGGGACGAGAGTAAAACTAGACTGGATGGGACTTGGCTGACCACCACCAAATGTGACTCTGTGGGACAACAAGTGAAGAGAAATAAATGGTTCTCTTTGAAGGCACACTACATAAAATATTTTGTGGGACCACCTCAAAATTTCCATCAGACACACCAACACAGTGAAATACAGTACTTGAGAATTCATGCACCAGGTCAGAAAGTTGTAAAGTCAATATTGAGTTTTCACAAACCCTCCTGTATAGATGCCCTGATAAATAAGTGAACTTAAGAGCTTCTAGCTAGTAAATAAATAAGTCAGTCCTGTGGCAAATATTACAAGTTTGAATCGCTTACTAGGAGAATACTTAATTCTGAAACTTGGCTGGGCTGTGTGTGTGTTTTTTTTTTTTTTTTTTTTTTTTTTAACGTTGAGTTTCCAAAAGTTAGACCAGAAGTTGCAATGGAAAGGTTTTTGAAAATATTATTTGGAATCTTCAAATCTCCAATAAATCACAGACTTAACGCATTTTGAATTGCAACATTTCTTGGAAGCCACTCTCAGTAAATAGATTTATAACTCTATTGCCAATTAGATTCCACAGTTTCCTTTACAAAACTACCAATAACAATGGTTAGATTGCACAAAGAAAAGCTTGTGCAATCCCATTCAATAATAAGGCCCCTTGAACTCAAACAATGCAAACAAAGCCCTATTTAAGACTTTTTAAAACATAGTTCTCAGCCAATGAAAAATTCAATGGTCTTTTTGAAAGATTTCCAAGATCTCTGTTCGGAGTTTTAAAATAAATAACACTCGGCTTCTGTGGGGGCACAGATGCCCCATCTCTCTTTATTTGTCCTGATGTTTTGCCGAGGGTATGAGCTTCCTCAGGCAGAAACAGTGAGTCTCCTCTCAGAAGAGATGAGAGCAACAAAAACTAGACTATGTTAACATTGTTTGAAAATGGCATGATCGTATTCCCACATGACGAAGCCAGACTGATCACTGCAGCGGGGAAAACAGATGCCCCATATTCCAAATGGATAGGTGAGCTTCACCGGAGCAGACGGCCCCTGTTTTCTTTGACAAATGAACTCATGTACGATCTAGCCCACATCTGTGGCAGAATCCACCAGTTTCTTTTTCTTCTGTATCCTCCGATTCTGTGACCATTCAATCTAGTGCAACTTTCTTACATGTGTCCTGGCCGGCGTTTTGCCAGCTAGCATTGAGATTTCTTATTCTTTCCCCCCTCATTCTTGTGCAATAGCAGGATAATCTGCACTCACACATTTATAATCTAAATTCTACTAGTCTACCTATGGTTCTATTAAATATATATTTATATATATTATTCCACAGGAAGGTAAATAATTAATTGAAGCAAATGGAACTCTTAACACTGGATCTCTACATTCTTTTGTTTCCACCTTTGGATATTAAGTATGTTACATGGAATATTTGGCTTCATATCATGGAGACATTTCAATACAAACGCATGGCATGCATGGCTTTGTGTAAGAGCCGCAGTTTCACTGGTATCAGTTTTGACTATTTTGCAGTTGAGTTACCTATTTAGAAGTTGAAAATTGTCATCAATTTTCATAGACTTAAATATTTCAGAGGTAAAAGACTTGGTTAACTATGGTTCTACAGTCTACTAGTAGTGTTGGGGAAGGGGACAGTGGGCTGGGGAGTTCACCAAGGCAGTCTTCGACAGGGATGGATGAGGGATGGGAAAGAACATCCTCTCTCTGTCAACAGACTCAGAAAATGCATCCACCTCCATGTCCCATCTTGGGAGCCAAAGAAACAAAATGGCAAGACTGACAATAGGCACCCTCCATGTCTTTTGACTGCATGAACAAATAGCTTGATGATGAATTTCCAACCATAAAAGACATCATAAAGCAGGTAGCAGTACCAGGCGGTTTGAAACAGAGTGCAAGCCGTACTGTGCACAGGCACACAAAACTCACACCTGTGAACCCAAAGAGGATGCCTTTCTTTTGCAATGGGTAATCCAGAATGCCAATTATCCCTGAAGATGTACCCTGGGAGAATCTTCTTGGGAATGACAAGACATCAAGCATTGAAGACAATGTGACTAGCTACCACTCAACAGGCCAGGGCCCAGGGAAGCTGCCTGGCAGCCAGGCCTTCTGCAGCAATTCTGCTGGACAGTCCAGCTCCATCCTCTTCCCAACCCCCTTTCACCAATGTAAGTCATTCTGGCTCCTGTTTTAATTTCTGAAATTCTTAAAATATCTGTGCAGCCCACAAATATGTCCTCTAGATTCTGTTGTTATTCAGTGGCTCGCTGCCAGCAAAGTTTTTGTTTTTATGATTCCTCTGGTATGTAGGACAGTTTCACAGCCTAGATAAGGTAAGTACAATGCTCAAAATTTTCACAAAACCCAATACTTCAAAGCAAAGCATTTGGCCGGGTAAGCAGTGTATAAGCTCTTTCAACTATGCCATTTATGAGGAACAAAATCTGTAAGTTGCGGATCTGCAAGTGAACGTTCTTTGCACCATTGACTGCTTCTTTTTTCATTTGTTCCACTAGAATAAGTTGCTTCAATTTGTAAACAATAACTTTACCACCCAAAGCTGCTCAAAATGATAAGATGTGGAAAAATGACACACACACATCAACAACAAGGTCAGTCAGCCTTTAGAACAAAACAAACAAATACAAAAACAGAAGACCTGCAAACAAAAGCCGTATTGTTTAATTAAAAAAAGGGGAAGGGATGGGGGACAAGAAGGAGCTGGGAGAAAATGGAACTACCTGTATATAAATTAGGTGAGCAAACAGTGATACGGGTAGTTTTTAAGAAGCAAATATATAATACAGTCAATTTAACAGTGTTTACTTCTCTGGATTGTTTAATAGTGTCAAAATGAAAGGTCTACTAAGTTTCACTATACATTGCATTGATTGAACCTTGGAGAGTTTTCTGGAAGGAGGGGCATCCCTTGGCTTGGTCTGCCAGTCTTTCTTGCCCCTTCCTTTGAAAAGCCTGCCCCCATTTTTGCCTAGATTGTTTTCCTGACCATCCGAACTCAGCTGGGGTCCTCTAAGTTCTTCTTGGATATACGTAAATCCCTTCACAGGACCCACAGGCAAAGTGAATGAGCTGGAGGAGCCAGGGTCAAGACTGACCAGCTGAGGCTGGAGTCGTCCCAGAAAAATCAGGCGTGTTTGCCTCCCCTCTTGGCCTCTGTGGCTGGGCCTAATCGTACCCCCAGATTAGAAGGAATACTGACTTCTAACTCTACAAGCCACCAGCCCCGATTAGGCAGTGAAGCTCTGTTAGCCTCGCTGTGCTGGGATGCTGGACAGAGCTGGGCTTACAGTTTTGTACTGGGGTGTATGGACGACAGCTGGGAAGATGGGAAGGCAGCTTGAGGATTTATAGCAGCTAAAGGGTAAATGCTGTTGTGCAAAAGGTCCCCGTACGAACTTCCCACAGGTGTGGCTGCAGCCAAGTGTCTGTACAGCTGCTGCGAATTTGTCGGAGACGTGAAGATTCCCCTCTGCATCACGAGTGAGTGGAACGCCAGGGGCTGCATGAGCGGAGAAAGCACAGTCTGGTTTTTCAAGTACTGCAGAGAATGAGAATACCCAGCGGGAAGCCTGGAGTTGAGGCCCGAGTTACACAGGCTCCCAGAATACAAACCTGGGAAGATAGGGGAGGAGAGGGGCAGCTTGTGGCCCTCCGATCCGCTCCCCGAGTGCCCACTGTAGGCTGCCTTGCTGCCTTCGCTCTCCTGCTCAGAGGCCTTCTCCTTTCCGGAGACCTCCTTGGATGGGTCCAAAGGAGACACTGCCCGGGCCTTTTTTCCAGCAATCACGAGGTCCAAATCCTCCAAGCTGCGCTTTATGGGCCGTGCGGCACCAATGTTCTGAGGGCTCATTTTCCGGTGCAGGATGGGATGGACCATGCCATCCATCTTTCGGAAATTCTCCAGTCTCATGTGGTGGGGTTTTCCGGATCTTGAAAGCGATTCAGGGTATTTTTTCGGGGCTGACATTGTCATGGGCGATACCCGACAGGCTTTGGGATGACAGTCTCGACTCTGGCTGCTGACGACCTGGAACTGGGAGATGCCTTTGCTCTCCTGGGACCCTGTGGCTGAGTGGGCCAGGCCCAGGACCTTGCCGGTTGGTTTGTGTGGGTTCTTGGGAAGGCTCAGATCAGTTGGCTGGTCATCCGTGGGGGCTTCTGCAGCGGCCAGCTTCTCCGCGGCCAACTTTTTGTCATGCAGGTGCAGAGACGCGAGATAATTTACATGGAGCTTTTCCTGGTGTTTGTGGGAAGGAAAGGAAGTATTCTCCGATTCCCTGTACATGTCTCTGGAAGGGTACTTGGACGTCTGTTCATTATGAAGATGGTGTTCGGTGTGTCGATAGAGGCTATGAAGGTGTGGAGAAGAGTAGAAGTCAGCCAGGAAGCTGGGCATGTGGGAATGTGGGAGTCCCCTTTTCTCCAACAGTTTCTCCTTGCCCTCCTGCATCTCCTGCTTCAGGACGTAGGGGTCAGCCAGGGAGCCCAGGTGGTGCTTGGAGAAGCTGCAGCGGTGAGCATCTGATCGGCCCAGCTTGTCGTGCTTGAAGATGTCATTGATGCTCTTCCTGTCCTCTGAGGGCTTGCTTTTGAAACTCTGCACATGCTGGATCACCGAGGGTCGGCTCACTGCCATGTGCTCAGTGCTTTGGCTATGGTGGGCCTGGGACAAACTGGAGCACAGGTCATCCCTGGCCATCAATTTCTTTTTGCTGATCAGAGGGGGTGGGGAGCCGTAGGGGTAGGTGCTGGAGAGGCTGGCCCCGCTCACTTGGGACAAGAGCTTCTTCTTGGCCAGCGGGGACATGATGCCCGGGTTGCCCCTGGAGTACAGCAGAGGTGTGTAATTCAGTCCGTGGTCCTCATTCATGGGCCCAGTCAGGTCTTTGTCTTTGAACATGTCAAACGACTGGACCACAAGGACCTTTGGAGTCTGCTTTAGCGCGTTGTGGATGTCGTCACTGCCCAGCTGGTCTACCTTCACAGTGCAGTTGGCGATGTAGTCAGCCATGGCGGGCAGTTTGTGGTCCTCTACTTCACTCTGATTTGCCAGTGGTGGTTGAGAGGCGGGGAAGCTGGTGAAAGAGGCGTCTTGGGGGTCAGTTTCAGGGCTCTCTGTGAAACTGCGGGGTTTAGATTCTTGTTTTGAATCCCCCAGGGCACTGGGAGAGGTGAGGGACTGTTTGCTGGCCCCTGGGATTGGGGCTGGATCCCTCTCGGGGGCCACAGGGGTGCTTGGGAGTGGAGGTGCGGGCCCCTTCTCTGCTGCCTCCTCAGTTTCCTTCTCACTGCTGGACCCTTGGTCTGTCTCACTGTCCTTTTCTGGCTCTGTTTTGGACACCAGAGGCCTGGCTGCAAAATCCTGGTACCCCTCCATTTTTTTCTTCACATCTGTTGCTGGGAGAGACTCTATGATGTTTTTCTGGTTTAAAGTCTCTTGTTCCTTCTCTTGTTCTGGTGAAACCTGATAAAACAGTTCAGAAGACAGTCAGAAGAAAACCCAATACACTGACACGTTTTGCTAGGGAATAAAGTATTACACACAGCAGTTTTCCTGGAAAAACAGGCTTGTCAATCAGCTCACCGAGTTTCAGTAGGACCTTATTACTCCCCAATCACAGTTCTAAACAAAGAAGTCTAAATTACAGAAACATTGGGGGAAATATGCATATTCACTTCATTCCCTCATGAGACACCTATCAAAATAGCAAAGAGTTATGTACTGATGGTATACAATCACATCACTCCTTGATTCTAATATATAGTTTAATTCTAAGGTTGTCTTCTTGTCAAATCAGTCAATTATCCAAATGGGTTTTAAATTACATGTTGTGTTGTATGACACTTCTGAGAAAGATTTTTTTTTAAAGCATCTCTCTTTCAAAAATTCAACCAACTCCACATCAACAACAAACAATGAACTTATTCTTGGTCATTCTTTGAGAGAGCAAATCCCTTCCTAATGTGTTCTATATGATGCATGGAAAGTTAAGTGATGTTTAAGTGTTAGTCATTTTCACTCAGTACCACATGCATGCAGATAATGTGAAAACACTGAAAGGGTGTGCAGACACGATGGCAGCCTGTCTACCTCAGGGTCAGGGGATATTCTAAGTCCTCGGCTATAGCAAACTACATTTCTATTAAAACCCAAGGTACAATTGTCAAAATTCAGGCAGTGAGTGCCACCATACATGTGGTTTTTTCGTTCATTAAAATAAATTATAGTCAAGCCAGATATGGTTACATGTACCTGTAATCCTAGTACTTGGGAGACTGAGACAGGAAGATGGTAGGTTTGAGGTCAGCCTCAGCAGCTTAGTGAGGTCTCAGAAACTTAGTGAGCCACTGTTTCAAAATAAAAAAATGAAAAGGGCTAGGCGTGTAGCTCAGAGGTAGAACACCCCTGGGTTCAATCCCTGGTACCACAAATAAATATAGTCAATGAGAAGGATGTTCATTTTGTATTGGTATGTATGTGTATGGTACTAGGGATTGAACCCAGGGGCTTTCTACCTCTGAGCTACACCCCCTAGCCTTTTTTTTTTTTTAATTTAAAAAGAGGTTCTCACCTAGTTACTGTGTGCTGGCCTCAAATTTTCAATCCTTCTGTCTCAGCCTCCCAAGTACTGTAGTTACAGGCATGCACTTACACATCTGGTTTGAGAGGGATACTCATCATGTGTCTGTATTATTCACAGAAGTTATAGGCACAATTTGACCCAGTTAATGTGTTATGTAGCTATGTAAGTTTTGACCTTAGAGGCTCATTTTAACTTTCCATCTGTGGCCTAGCTGACTGGTGAGGCTCTTCAAAACTGCTGTCATTCTCCCCTGACATGTCTAGCTGAAATGCCACAAAGCAGTTGTGTCGAGTTGGTCATCCTCTACCCACCCCACTCTCATCTCTGAAACTTTGTTCTTCTCTGTTAAGAAAAGAAATGCTGTGGGATATGGTGGTGCATGCTTGTAATCCCAGTACCTGGGAGGTTGAGACAAGAGGATTGCAGGTTCAAGACCAGCCTCAGCAATTTAGTGAGACCCTTGGTAACTTAGTAAGACCCTGTTTCAAGAAAATAGGGCTGGGGGTGTAGCTCAGATATAGAATACCCCGTCCCCAGCCCACCCCACACCCATACACAGAAGAAGAAGATGAAGAAGAAGAGGAGGAGGAGGTGGAGGAAGAGGAGGAGGAGGAAGAAGAGGAGGAGGAGGAAGAAGAGGAGGAGGAGGAAGAAGAGGAGGAGGAGGAAGAAGAGGAGAAAAGCTGGCCACATTAGCATCTTTGAGTATGACTAAAGATGTTGGTTTAGAGATACATGGGGAAAAAATTTTAAGGAATCACACCCATTTCATAGATATTTCTCCTTAAATCCACTTAAAGATATCCCTACTTTGAAGGGTTGTATTATATACGTAAAGCACCTTTGCTTATCCTCTCTCTCTTTCACTAATTGCTGCTTTTTTAAAGTACAAATATCATTGCTTGTTTTACATTAATAATCATCATTGGTCTCTTGAGCTTATGCATTACATTTCTGAAAATATAGAAAAGTGAGTAAGGCAAATAGGAAAGGGAAACTGCATTCAATTGTTGCTTTCTGAGGGGCTCAGCTGGAAGTGGGGCTACGGGGATATTCAGTTGCACTGAAATTTCTATGGCCTGGCCTTCAGCTATACTGGAGTCTTATGCCTCTGGCTATAAAACAGGTTTAGAGGGCCTTTGAAAGCTAAGCCGAAAAAAGTAAAAGGTCCTTTTTCCTAAGATGGCATTTTATGATCTGCTTTAGTATGTTAAATGCTAAATGGTACATTCCCAGTATGCCACTTGCAACTGCACTACCTGAAAATAGTGGATTTGCTTCCTATCTCCACTGAGTGCAGGGCTTCACACAGAAAACAAAAATTTAAGTCGGGTGTCATGGCACACGCCTGTAATCCCAGTACTTGAGAGGCTGAGACAGGAGGGTCACAGGTTTGAGGATAGCCTCAGCAATGTAGTGAGAATCTCAGCAACCTAGTGAGACCCTGTTTCAAAATAAAAAATGAAATAGAGCTGGGGTGTAGCTTGGAGGTAGATGCCTCTGGGTTCAATCCTCAGTGCCACAATAAAAATAAATAAATAAATAAATAAATAAATAAATAAATAAATAAATAAATAGTAAACCAATAACAAACAAACAAAACAATGAAATCCGAACTCCAAATGTAGTCAATGAGACGAAATATACTTAATCAATAAAATGGGTCTGTGTTAGAGGTGGGGAATGTTTCCTATTATGAGGTCCATCCTGAAGAGGCTGGAAGAGTCCACCTAGTTTAGATAGCCTCCCACGACAACCTTTGAAGCTCCAGATACTCAGTGCCCCTTGAAGGGAACAGCTGGGGCCTATAGGAAACAGGCAGCCTTGCCACTTCCGGGGTTTCTCTGGAGTCCAGGGAGCAAGGCTCCACTCTTGGGATTAGTCATTTCCTAGGCTAATGGGCTCCATCTGAGAGCCAAGGGTCCTCGCACAACTCACGAGCCAACTGTGCCAAACTTCACAGTCGAAATGGAGCTGCTCAAAGGGCTGGCCCCTCGGTCCTCTGTAAATATGACATCTACTAGAACTTGCTGATCCAAAACCTTATAACAAGACGGGCGTGGTGGCACATGTTTGTAATCCCAGTACTTGGGAGGCTGAGACAGGAGGATCACAGGTTCAAGGGCAGCCTCGACAACTTAGTGAGACCCTGTTTCAAAAAAATAAAGAATAAAATAGGACTAGGGGTGTAGCTCAAAGGTAAAACACCCCTGGGTTCAACCCCCAGTACCAAAAAAAAAAAAGAAAAAAACCCCCACAAAATAACAAACAAACAAAAACCTTCTGACAAATCACCAGGCCAACGGGATAAAGGGAGAATAGAATGGAAACCTGGGAATTTCTTTGCTTTTGGCCATTTATGTTGCAAATTTGCAGCTGTTTAGAAGTCTGCATCATCCTTTTTTTACTCTTTCCTTTTAAGAATTACTAGAGCTTAAAATAATTACAAAACTTAAAAGTAAGATTAAACCAGAATTTCTTCTCTTGGCTCCAATACTATCTTCATATAGAGGAATTAGTTGGGTAAGTTAATATCATTAGGTTGAGAGTGTGTGTGTGTGTGTGTGTGTGTGTGTGTGTGTGTGTGTGTGTGTTTTAAACCAATGTTTAATTAGGGTGTCTCTTATGTGTTCATTATAAACCTGATTTTTAGAGGGTGTTTAATATCAGCACCAAAATTCCCTCAGGGGTTGAATCCTAGAACATGCTGTCTCCAAATGTGGCTGCTAAGTTTTTTCTTTTCACTCTCTCTCTCTTTTTTTATGGGAAGCAGGGTTTTTATTATTCATGTTGAAACAGAGCCCAGACCAGCATCCATGACTAGTTGTATACTGACAGTAATGGTTTCTACCAAACAGCAACTGTTGGGGGCTGTGAGTAGCTGGGGCTTGTTTTAAAAGGTTCCGAAACTACCTGTTAATATGAGAGATAATAATGGTTTCAGAGGAACTGTTTCAAAAATCCCCTATAAATAATAAGTACTTAAGATACTGTTGAATTGGTTTCAACCCAGGGCCATTGCACAGAAGTCCATTATGGGAGGGAGACATCTCCGAAGTTAGCAGGAAAGTACTGTGGAGACATAGGGAGAATTCAACAGTCTCTCCGGAGACCCCCCAAAGTCACAGGACTCCTGACAAAGGTGCTGAAGCCACGTTTTCTCTATGGAAGCCCTTCAATGCAGAAAGCTGCAGATCTGGCTTCATGTAGCTCAGAATCTGAGCATTCGCTATCATTTTTTCTACAGAAGGTTCTCACCTTTCTACATTGTATTCCCGGCCCATCCTATTCCATACCATGCACTGCATTTCAGCTCTTGACCAAAAGGAAGAGCTCTTAGGAACTGAAGTACTACAAGGGAATGGTGAGGCTAGATTTCTGATTTCTCAGGGACGCAGCCACGGATTCAGGGCTCCCGCAGACCTGGAGGCAGAACATGTCTCACAGGAAGTACTCCCGGGAGCATGGAACTCACCTCGGATACGTCCTGGGACTTGGGGGCATTCTCTTTTTCTTTCTTGCTCTTAGACATTTCATGTTTGATGCGTTTGGTTCCTGATACTTTTGCTTTATTCTCCGTTTCTTGTGAACTGTTCTCTTGTTTCCGAGGTTTGATTGGAGGCAAGGGCTTATCTTCTTCTCCCTTAATAAACCTTTCATATGGGAGGATTAATCTAAAAGAAGACCAGAAGAGAAGATAAATCAGCTGATGAGTTCCAGCAACAGCAATGCTACATAGTTTGCTTTCTTTTCTCAGTATAGTGTCCCCTTTTATCTGCATAGGACATGTTCAGTGGATGCCTAAAACCACAGATAATACCAAACCCTATGTCTACTAGGTTCTTTCCTATACTAGAACATACCTATGATAAAGTTCAACTTATAAATTAGGCAGAGTAAGAGATTAACAGCCATAACTAATAATAAAACAGACCAATTAAAATGACAGACTGTAATAAAAGTCCTACAAATGTGGTCCCTCTCTTTTGAATGAGTCAAGACAAACGTTATTTTTGGACTGTGGTTGATCTTGGGCCACTGAGACCATCCATGGCAAGCAAAACCTCGGATAAGGGAAGACCAGGGTACAAGCAACTTGAATGACTTCATTGCTAACAACACCAAAGTATTCTAGAAACTCACTCCACAATCTAGGGAACTACTTCATTGGTGAAAACCAATGCCTGGTCACTTAAATTCTTCTTCACAAAACAGATTTCCTTTGGGTTTTGTGGGACTGGATAGCGAGGGTTCCAATGGACGCACACAAGGTTGACAACATCCTCCTCCTCATGGGCAGGGAGTTTGGCTAAATGCCAACAACATCTCAACAATAATGATAGTGACTGTTCATTTACCATTCTATCAACTCTTTTTTGAGTACCTACTATGTGCTGGGCAGTGCTCTAGGCACTGAGAGGCAGCAGTGAACAAAACATTCAAACCTCATGAAACTTATATTGTACTAGGGACTAGTATGTGCCAGGTACATCATCTAGATCCACATCCCTATGAAGTATTATTATTTTTCTCTTAACAGATGACACAATGGAGGGCTCAAAATGACCAAGTAATTTGCCTGAGGGTCTTATTATTAGTTAGAGCTGAAACTTGAACCTGGTCACACCTATCGCCAAAACTTTTATTTTTATTCATCTCAAAATGTAGACCCAACACTTCAGATCAAAAGGTCCAGGGAAGACAAGCTATGTGCAGCAGAGACGGCAGTCTATTCTGGGTGATACCAGCATGAGGAGGTCTGTTTAGGGGTGCTGAGTAAAAGAGGGCCCCAGAGAGAAGGAAGCAGACCAACCACTCAAGCCACAAAAATCAGAGGGCTGAAAAATTCAAGCATTTTAATTATATAACTTTTTAAACAAAGTGCATAAAATTGCTCTAAAAAGAGAAACATCAAACAGCTCTGGTTTTAATCTGTTTTCCCTTTGCGACACAGCTCTTGATCTGAACGAGGAAAAAAGCTGATGTAATTAAAAGGCATGGATTGCATTACAATCTCAGTTTCAACTTCAGTGATTAAAGTTTTTATAATGCATTTGGTATGATTAATGACTCACTGTGGGATTAATACAAGACTCAGCCTTAAAAAATATGAACTTTAATATAGCAAACATAATTTGTTTTAAATAAGACAAGTTGACTCAATGAAGAAAATGTACTTGGCTCCTAAACAACAAAAATCTGTTCAAATATTGGGAGTCTGAATTATTTTTAAACTGAGACACCACCCAGGCAAAAAGTTCTTTGATTTGGATATTTGTTAGCTCTCCTCAAATGGGTTTCAAACTACACAATTTGGATCTCTGCTACTTAAACATACTGATCTTTCAGATTTGAAAGTAAGGACGCCGGGATATCTGTGGCCATAATATTTTAGAAACAAACCAAGTAAATGGTGGGAAAAAAATCAAATCCCAATTTATAGTATATTAGAAACAAAATCCATTTACTGAGCATGCTCAGACAAGGTATGTGCAAGGAGGCGTGGATAATTCTTTTGAGCCCTGTATCTGGCCGTGGGCCAGCCATGAGGATCAACACAGCCCATGGGGAATAGTTATCTTCAGATCCCATTACAAACTGAGTTTAAACATGTTACAGCTGCTAAAACTGGAAACTGCTCTCTCTGTGTAGACTTACTAAAATAATATATGGCTGCCAAATACCTGCTTCCCACTGTAATATTACAGTTGATGTTTATATAATAAAAAGCATAACTAAGCAGAGAAGAGGGGGAAAAAGCAATCTTGTTCATACTTGAATTTATTCTGTCTCATCGGTAAAGTCTTCGACATTTCCCCCAGTTTCTTTTTATCTGCATAGTTCTGCTAGAGATTTTATCCCCATGTCCCCTTCAATATCAGCAGGTTGGGAAGTTTTTTTTCCCAGTCAGGAATGAAATGAATTGAATATTTTAAACTGGAAAGATATTTTAAATTGATTTTAATGAAAGCATATTTTATTGTTGGGACGGATAGGTTTGTTTTACTTTTGTTTTGTTGCCATGGGAACCCCAGGAGCATGGAAGCCTGGGTATTCTGAGGGTTACCATTTGTGGGTACTACCCTTCCCCCGGCTCCATTCTCTAACTGAGATGATGACACCATGAGGTACCCTCTACCCTGAGGAAATTGACAGCATTACCTCTAAGTGAGGCAGAGACAGGGGGAAAAGTAGAGAACCAGGTGGGGGAGACACCCAATAGCCTCTTAGCTTGGGTTCTGATAGTCTCAGACCAACTCAGCTCTCTAGATGGGTGCTAAGGAAACTTTAATTTCCTTTTACAATTTTGCAAGTTCATGAGGCTGGGCAACATTTTCATTTCAGGTTTTTTTTTTTTCCCCTTTTTTCTTTCTCTTTTTTTAAAAATTCTTCCCTTTCACTCAACTCAGCAGCTGGCGGGCGGACAGCAGTAAAAAATACATTTCACTTTGCTGGTCAAAGGCCTAAAGCCAGAAGCAGGAAATCTGGAATTAAATGTTTCTTGTATCTGGAAAGAGGCATGACTAAGGTAAAACTGAATCCAAACACAATCCCTGCTTGTTCAAGGCTTCCAGAAGGAGAGTGTGTGTGAGTGAGCGTGTGTGTGTATGTGTGTGTGTGTGTGTGTGTGTGTGTGTGTGTGTGTAAAGGTCAACTGAATGGTTTTTTTTTTCTCCTTTTAAATGATTGAAAGATAATTATAGTGGCCCAAGAGGGAAAAAAAATAAAAGGCTCTCAAAATAAAACAAGAAAAGCAGCAGTTAAAAGGAAACAAGCAGAAATATGACGAGCTCAGCTCTGAAGAGCAGGGCACGGTCTCCCACAGCACACAATTGCTGCTTCGTAGAGTGATTTCCGTTTGGTGCAATTTTCACTGAATGTTTTTTCAGTTATCCTGTCATGGTACAACACAATTACCCCACAGGATATGATCTTATCATTTGATTATTAGAAGTTTTTACAGTACATGAGGGTGAAAGCTATCATAGCTTTCTGAACATTTAAACATTCAACATACGTGGGATATTATTAAAAACAGGTTAGCCAATATAAGGTCAAGATTGCTGAATCGATGCCGGAAGCTGCGTGGGTTTGGGTTCTATAAAGAATTCAGTATAATGCAAGCTGCCTGCCTGTGCCTTCTGGATGAATATCCCTCAAATATTTGTAGTACAATAAAGATCTAATCAGTTTCTAAACCATAACAGATAAAAGCAAAAATGCACCCACCCCCAAGAATTCATTCCACAGGAAAAATATTTTCAATGGGCTGCATCTCCTAAGAATGGGCGGGGGCTGGGTTTTAAGTGGGTGGAAATAATGGGGAAGATAGCAATACATTCATTAGTAAATTCAGAGAGATTTTTCCCCCCTCCTGATCTGCATCTAGTCTGGGGATTGAAAACAGGGCAGATAAATGGGTCTTCATTATTATCCATATTTCACATTTCAGATTAGCAAAATGCTTACTTATGGTGCCATTAATGGATCTGAAATAGGTAAGTCATCATGTATTAAAAAATAACATCTTTTCATAGGCATAAGATTTGTAGCAGCATGAGATTTTATTTTTCCCTAGGAATAATACAAGAATAACATTTCCAAAGCAGAAACAGTAGGGGAGCCTTTTGCTATCACAGAGATTCTTATTAAATTCAGTCACTGTGAAAAGGATGATTTTTTTTTGTCCTTCTCATTCTTCTTCTTTTTTAAATAAAGAAGACTTAAAATCAGCCCAAGTTAAAATTAACAAATCAATGGCATTATAACCTTGATTTATTAGTGCCTGAGCCAGTAAATTATCATTATACAAGAAATTGCTGGTTTGAAAAGATTTCGGCTTTGCTAAATCTCAAGTTAAATAATGGTGCTTGGTATACTAGGCTTTTAGATCTGCCTCATCTGATATTATAAAAAATTCAATACATTTCTCTACAGCAGAAGTCAGGGGTCAGCAAATCTATTACTGTAATGTAAGTAATCTGGCAACCCGCCAACTCTTTCTCCCTTTTATTATTTTTTTAAACACCAAGGCAGATAATTTTATATTTACAAAGTCTAAAATCCTCCAGGGCCTCGCCTCTCTTTCTCAACAAAAAGCAGCAGCCTGACATTAGAGAAATGTATATCACATACGACCTCATCATTTGCATTTCATACAAAAGAAGAAAAGACCCTTCATCTTTATTAGGCAACATCCCCCTCCCCTCCACATAAGCAGAGGAAAAATAATGTCAAATCTCATTTGAACGAAGAACCACTAATGTCTCCTGTATTGATTAATGCTTGCATGGAATGACTGAACTTTTGGGCCAAAACATTTAGCAAATAGTGCTTAAGCGGAGAAATGAGAATCCATCTATTTATAGAGCTCTGAAAAATGATATTATAATAATGCCTGGAACCGATTCAATTCAGAGAGTGGGAGAAAGAAATGGGGAGTCTATTTGAATCTTGGACACACCCCAGTTACCTCATAGACACTTTCATGGTATTAAACCAGTATAACCCCCCCCCAAAAAATAAAAAACAGTTCTGAATATTTGCTGGTATTTCTAGAGCAGATGATTTTAGGAGAAGAGGAAAACAATGTTGGTATACCTGTCAGGTCAAACATGCTACTATTATCCTCATACTATTAGATTTTTTCCTGGTAGTAGAAGAAATGACATATTGGTTCCACTGGGACTTTGGACCTGATCTGATCCCAAATGGACTCATTACACCTCTGAGTTGATTCCAGGGTTGATAAATTCTAAGGTTTGGCCAGACATTTCCCTTCACAGCCAGAGATTGAAAATATAACTTCACTGTGAAATGTGGAAAGCAATCATTCACCAAACATGGAGCCAATAGAAGATATTTTTTCTCTCTGAAGATGAAGTACACATACTTGTTAAGGTAGCAGCAAGCACAGAGAGATTCTAATCTTAGATACTGTTCACCTCTCAAGGTGCCAGACCATGACCATAAGAATGACGGTAGAACATGGGCAGCAGGGAACCGAGCTTATACAAATATGTTAGGTGTGTGTGCAGAGAAATGAAGATGCTTTCTCATTGGGCACAACTAGTTGAGGTAAGGTAAACTAGTAAAGGTGGGTGCTGCTTTGTTCTTTTTTTTTTTTTTCCTGGTGGTACTGTCGATTGAAGCCAGGGACATTCTATCTCCAAGCTACACTCTCACCCCTAGCCCTTTGTGAATTTTTTGTTTTGAAATAGGATCTCACTAGGCTACTGAGAGTCTCACTACATTGCTGAGGCTGTCCTTGAACCTACAATCCTCCTGTCTCAGCCTCCCAAGTACTGGGATTACAGGCCTGTGTCACTATGCCTGGCTTGTTTCTGTTCTTTTATAAGCAGCTCTCCAATTGAAATTGAAAGACGTAGGCTCTTGATAGAGATCTCTGTTTTGTGGTGTACATTTTGGTGGAGACGGAAAAAAAAAAATGATGCGTGGAGGGTGAGGAGGGACATATCAGAAACCAAGAGAGCTGTGAACCAGACTGCCAGTGTCACCTTCCCATAGACGAGGATGTGAACCGAAAGCTTTGAGCATCAAACCCTGGAGTAAGAAGCCATGAGAAGCCAAGCTGATGAGCAAGAATGAGCCTATGGTAGGACACACCTGAGCAAGAAAACGGCAGAGAGTGTGACATGGAATCCGTGTGAAAGACTTCACCCTTCCAGGAGCTATCCAGGGTAAACTGCCATGTTCTTTTAAAAGGAAGTATGAACTGCATCATGTGTATTCTATGCTAAGACACCCAAAAGGCATGGGGTCTGTTATTAAAAACAAAACATGGTCACTTGTCAGGAAAACTCTCTCTCTTGAGAAAATAATGGTCCTACCTGGTTTCATTACCTACTTCTGCTAGGGCAGAAGTTGAACAAGAAAACTTTTAGAAGGCTCTCACACCCTTCATTTTACTCTGGAAAAGGGGAAAGAGTTTTCCCTCACTGATAATTCTGACACCTCCCTCCATGGTCTCAAGAGTGACCCTAATCGAAGAGAAGAAAGAAAAGTACACAGAGCTGGGACCCAGCAAGCTGGGGGCATGGCTCCTGTCCAGGTGTGTCAGTGTGGGAGGGGAGAGCTGGGACGATGGCTCCCCTCAACTGGAATAATATGGCCTTTAGTGGGGTGGGGAAGGGGCACAATGGAAGGGGCAGACAGAAAGTTCAGGGTGTCTTATATATCAATTAGGCATTATAATATTAATAGTAACCACCTTACACTGGGTTACAATTGAAGTGTTAACTTCAACCCTTACAAAAAGAGGTATCTTCAAATATGTTATTTTATCTTTGTTTCATGAGTGACAAAACTGAGGTACAGAACTAAACAGTTAAGTGACTAGACAATGGAACACAGCTACTAAGTCCCCAAGTTGAGTTCAAACACAGATCTGTCCACCTCTGCTAGACTGAGCTGTGTTCTTCTTAGCCTGATATTGAGGATCTTCGTACACTGTCCAAGAAGTGTCAGCATAGGGGAGATACTGAGTGGCACCCCTGCCCAGATTATATGAGTTCCAGGCTCCTGAGGAATGCCTAAGAAATCAGAATGAGCATCCTTGTTTTTCTGAGAGGCAAGAGTCCTATGGAATATCTATGTGGCCATTCTAGGGAGGATGAACCCACCACATCAGATTATGTCTCCTATACCACAATGACTTCCCCACACTCTAAAGAGATGGTGATCTAGCTGGATCAGGTCCAACTTAATACCCAATGGTAAGAGAAACTCAAGAATCACATCTTTCAGCAGGGTGTGGTGGCACACACCTGTCATCCTGGACTTGGGAGGCTGAGGCAGGAGGATTGCAGGTTGGAGTCCAGCCTTAGTAACTCAGCAAGACCCTCATCAACTTAGTGAGACCCTGCTTCAAAAAAAAAAAAAAAAGAAAAAGAAAAAAGAAAAAAAGAAATAAGCGGCGTGGTGGTGCACGCTTGTAATCCCAGCATTCGGGAGGCTGAGATCAGAGGATCCGGGTTCGAGGTCAGCCTCAGCTAACTAGTGAGGCACTCCGCAACTTAGTGAGACCCTATTTCAAAAATAAAGACTAAAAAATAGGGTTGGGGTATAGCTCGGAGGTAGAATGCCCCTGAGTTCAATCCCCAGTACTGCAAAAAATAAATAAAAAATAAATAAATAAATAAATAAATAAAAAGTGCTGGGCATGTAGCTCAGAGGTAGGATGTCCCTGGGTTCAATCCCCAGTACCAAAAAAAAAAAAAAAAGAGCGAGAACCAAAAAAAAAAAAAAAAAAAATAATGATATCTTCCAAGAATTCTGGCTACTAGGACTTAACCTTAACAAGTCTGGGTTTCCCATAAACTCCTTAACAGAGTTCCTCAGGGGCTTTGCTTTAACGCCTCCTTGCCACTTCTAAGGGTGTCCTGATTGACGTTATCCCTATGCCTTTCAAAGGAAGACTACACTCAAGAAAGCTGGGCTGGGCTTAAGGAAGCTGATTTTATGGCCCTGGGATTAGAATTCATGCTCACAAAAGAGAACACAGACCATAAACAGTACTGCCAGCCAGCTAAGATGGCAGTGATTACACTTCTCAACGAGAAAACAATGACTAACTCAGAATGGAGCTGCATGGATCCATTCCAAGGAGCAGATGAACATTATTTCAAGAATAATAACTAAATGCAACTATAGTACTTTCAATATGATGTACACCTCACAAACGAAGGCCGACAGCGTCCACATGTAAAAATAGGCAAACAATTATTGCATTTATGTCCTGTGCATGCTAGAAACCACTGTTTCCAGAGCTTCTGAAACGCTCACCAATTTGGGCCAAACTTTGTAATAACTTGTACAAAAACAAAATGTTCCAAGAGCTTTTCAGTGGATGAGTTAAAGATATATTTTAATGGTAAACAATTACATTCTTCTGTCAACTGATACTCCCTCTCCCCCCCTTTCTTTTTTGGAAACATGCTTTCTGAATTTTCAATAGTTCCTTTGTGAAGGCATCTGTTACTCACATAATTGAAAAGATGTTTGTGCAGTGGCATGCTTGAGAGTACAGTTATTTAATCTTAATGATAAAGCCCCGAGGACAGAAAATCATAAGTAGAAAGCTTTTGTTATTTATCAAAAAGAAAAGGGGCTAAGACACCTAATCTATTCTCAAATTTAAATTCATGCTTGATGAAAACTATCAATAAAACATGGAACCTGCAAAGTTTCTTAAATACTATAGTTAGGTCCAAAGGTGGTGGTGATGGGGAGGTAGGGTAAAAGCAAAAATGAGAGAATAAAGGAACTTGACAAAGAAAACAAAACAAAAAAACTGCTGTTTTGGCAAACTTTTTTTTTTTTTTTTTTTTTTGGGTCAAACAAAGAACTTGCTGTAGTTTACAACATGACACACACACTTGATTAGTTTGTGCCTGAGGGTGTTTTTACACTCCACAGTGTAAACTCCAACTTCTATTAATTACAACTTACATTTAGAGGCAAATTTAAGAATTGTTAAATAGAGAATTTTTCAAAGGATGTTGTTTATTTTTTTAAAAAACAGAAACCAGTTTTTCTACTCCGGGGCCTGGCTAGGGTTTTGTTTTTCTTTTTCCAAGTTTCTTGAAATAGCCAGGCATTGGAAAGTTATCAGAACACTCTAGGCATGCTGGGTGATATGGAGAGTGGGGCTCTTGTGTATGAAATTACTTGACTGTCCTTTCGGAAGAAATTCTTTACACATAATAAGAAGAAGCTACTCAGTGGTAGGGTGCTTACAAGTGACCTGATTCAGGTCCCCTGCTTGGTGGTTGAACTTGGTGGTGTATAGACCAAAAGTGACTGCCCAGCCTCAGGGTGCCTAGCTCCCATTATCCCTGAAAGTGTTTTGCATAGTAGCTGTTCAAAAAAACACCAGTAGAGCCGGGCGTGGTGGCGCACGCTTGTAATCCCAGCATTAGGGAGGCTGAGACCGGAGGATCCAGGTTCGCAGCCAGCCTCAGCTACCTAGTGAGGCACTCCGAAACTTAGTGAGACTCGGTTTCAAAATAAAGAATAAAAAATAGGACTGGGGGTGTAGCTCGGAGGTAGAATGCCCCTGAGTTCAATCCCTAGTACTGCAAAAAAAAAATAAAAAATAAAAAAAATAAAAAAACACCAGTAGACCCTTGAAAATAGCACCAAAAGAAAAAATGGCAGTGAATTGAATGGCAAGAATCATATCTTCCAGCTGGTATGGTGGCATGTGCTTATAATCCCAGTAATTGAGGAGGCTGAGACAGGAGGATCACAGGTCGGAGGCCAGCCTTGGCAACTTAGTGAAACACTCGGCAACTTAGTGAAACCCTCAGCAACTTAATGAGACCCTGTTTCAAAATAAAAATGTTCAAAGGACGGTGGTGTCTAATTCTGGGCAGCTAACCGTTGATAAGGGCCAGCAGGACTTCTGCTGTCTCAAGGAAAAGGGAGAGAGTATCTAGTGCTTACAGTGCTGCAGAGACCACTGGCCAGCACCTCCCTTAATGAGACAGCTGGGAAGGAGACAAAAGTTCTCAGATTGTCAGTGCCGCCCTGGGTGAGGACAGGCATTAGCTACCCTTTGGACTTTAGGGCAAAGACACCGAGGGGACAAACTGCAACATCTGCCATTGGTGTGCATGAACTGGAAACTCAGCTTTAGAAATCTCCTGACAGTCCCTCCACCATCTCTTTCTCTACCTTTTTGCAAACATTTTCTAGAGGGAGATTCCCTTTTTCTTTAATTTGGTACATTCGACCCATATTTGCTGACATGTTCACGATGCTGCACTGGAGAAATTTCAAGGAAGGTGGTATCACTTGGTCTTAGCCCTCAGAACCAGCTTCTTTATTGTCCTTGAATTTTACAGCTGAAATATTTTAGGCAACACATGATGATCTGCCCTAAATTCTAAGTTTACCTCATTTTTTGGTGTTTGATACTGGAGATTGAACCCAGAGGCATTCTACCTCTGAGCTATACCCCAGCCTTATTTTATTTTCTAATTGAAACAGGATCTTGCTAAGTGGCTGAGAGTCTAAGTTGCTGAGGCTGGCCTTGAACATGAGATCCTCTTGTCTCAGCTTCCTAAATCCTGGGATTATAGGTGTGCCACCACACCTGGCTCTGCCCCTACCTCTTTAAGATCCAGTTCAAATTCCATATCCTCCAGGGAGACTTTGCCCATTTCATCTCTTGCTTCTTTGATCCCTATTGAACTTGCTATTTGTACCCATTACGTATCTGGCTTTTATACCTTCAATATTTAACTCATTTCTATGTGTGTGGCCCATGAGTCAGACCTTGTAATAATTTTGAAAAACCAGGAGTCATAGCACCTTCCTGTTCTAATGAGCTTGCAGTGGTTACCTGGGACCATATTGAGGACTCCAAGGCTGAACCTGGGCTCATGGAAGCACCATGATGTTCTCTTATCAATCCCTGTAACGAGCTTGGTAGTACAGGCACCTTCTTACAGTCCTGTTCTAACCTTTTGGCTTATACCTTCTCGTTATCCCTGAGAGGATTTTGCAAATGGTAGCTGTTCCAAAAACACCAACGGGCTCTTGAGAATAGCAGCAAAAGAATAAATGGCTGTGAATTGAATGAAAAATCTATCCTACCCAAGGAAAAAAAAAGTCATGAGGAGAGGGCTTCTTAACCAATTTCAAATGCAATTGTGGGCTGTGTTGATAGGCTGATACTGCACCCATCCCAAGAAGTACAATAATGCTCTGGGTATCCCGAGTGACAGACTGCAGCCATCTACAGAGCAAGCCAAGCTGGGGAGGCACATCAACAGTACTCTGAGGCTTTGACGAATGGACAAAGAAGACTGGAATGAGAAATGAGCTTTGCCGATTTGCCGAGCATCTGCAAGCCCACCACAGAGCAAAGAGAGCACACAGGAGTCAGCCCAAAGGCAGGGTAGAGTCAATGGAATGCCACAGAAGGCATTGTGATCAGCACGTGGAAGAGCCTTTGGAGGAGGAGCCTCTTTCAGAGTCCCTTGATAGTGACACCATCTGCAAGCTTTCAGTGCAAGTGCTTGAGCAGAGCCTGAGTAGCCCAGAGTCAGGCCCAGGTCAGCTCCCAGGGAACCTTACAGCCTTTGGCTACATTTTGTCCAGGGCATAGTCAGTTTAACTCATGTAAAACACCTTCAGAAATATTGGTGCCAAGCTGGGTGTGGTGGCACATGCTTGTAATCCCAGTACTTTGAGGTTGAGTCAGGAGGATCACAGGTTCAAGGCCAGCCTCAGCAACTTAGTGAGGCCCTGTTTCAAAATAAAAAATAAAATAGAGCTAGGGTGTAGCTCAGAGGTATAATGACCCTGGGTTCAATCCCCAGTACCATACACACATGAAAAAAAGAAAGAAAAAATAAATATTGGCATCAATATTTGTAAAGTTATTTCACATCAAAATGATCTTGAAAATACAGAAAGTCAGTAAGCGCAGACCTCGTGCCCATATATGCCACCTGCCCTCATATACATTGGAGTTTGTGGTTAAAGAATGGAGCAGTGCATTTCCTAGGACTTAAGTAAATGACTGGTTTTCTAAATTTCCCATCTGATCCTTTTGTAAAGCACTGTAAAAATGAGTTACTAGAAAAATGAAATTTAAAAAGAGGCACACAAAATACAAGCTCCCATTTTTTATGAGTTTCAGTGGATATAAAATTATCCTGGCAAATTTCAATGTAAGTGTATCAAAGCTTATTCATAATTGCTGTGCTTATTAGCTCTTTATGGGGCAGTAGCAAGCAGTTCATGGATGGGTCAGTTAACCTCATTTGAGCAGCAGTGATCTTGGGTGGGGGGTGCTAAGGGACCTCTAAATATAATATTTTGAAGTCAGGTGCAATAGTGCACACCTGCAATCCCAGTACTTGGGAGGCTGAAACATGAGAATCACAGATTCGAGGTCAGGCTCAGCAACTTAGCAAGACCCTCAGCAACTTAGCGAGACCCTATTTAAAAAAAAAAAAAAAAAAAAAAGCTGGGCGTGGTTGCGCACACTTGTAATCCCAGCATTTGTTGGGAAGCTGAGACCTGAGACCGGAGGATCCGGGTTTGTGGCCAGTCTCAGCTACCTAGTGAGACCCTCTGCAACTTACTGAGACCCTGTTTCAAAATAAAGAATAAAAAATAGGACTGGGGTGTAGCTTGGAGGCAGAATGCCCCTGGGTTCAATCCCAGTACCAAAAAAAAAAAAGAAAAAAGAAAAAGCACTAGGGTTGTAGCTTGGAGGTAGAATGCCCTGTGTTTAATCCCCAGTACCACAAGGAAAAAAAAAAAAAATCTGAGATCCTGCCTTCAACTTTCTCAGTTCTCTATTAGCCTCAAGGGTGTCAAAATGTGCAATATTACATGGAATTGTGTCCTGGACATGAACAGAACTGTAACTCACCTTGACCGTCCCTTGGCTTTTGAGTTCCTTAGAACCTGATAGATTTGGGGTCTTCATTTTAAAGTACATGCTCATCTAACACAGAACATGACACCCCCCCCCCCCCCGTCCCCAGCATTGCCTGCCACAAAAACGCAGCCCCTCCAGCTATCACTAGGGTTCTGCCTAAATGCAACTGGCCTGGACATGGTTCACCCTGAGTCACTGTGAAGGAAGCCACGTCAGCCCCACAGCATGATAGTCTTGTCCAAGAACTACTTTGGGGAAAAGCAGAAGTTTAGAATCTGAAATTGGGCATTACATATGCAAGAAGATGAAACGTAGTTGCTCATTTCCCTCACAAACAAGTACATTTGTTTATGATTTTGATTTTCTAAATACTCAGAGAAGCACATCACAAAGTACTTTTGCCTTAATGCTCCTTTTAAAATCCCTAATAACAACTTCATGTGCTCCACAGAAACGGACCATGTAATTTATTCAGGAAAATTAAAACCAGTAATCTGGTATTCTGTATAAAGATTTTTTTCTCCCTGCTTTTGCTTCAAAAGCATTAAAAAAGGGGGGGGGAGAAATCTGCATGTGAAAACAAAACCTTTAAAGTGAATAACTATTCCAGAAAAATCAAGCTAAGAGAATTCCATAAAAGTAGTCATTTTCCTTTTTGTTTCTTTACTGATAGAGTGGTTTGGGGCATGTTAGGCAAAGAGTTGGACAATACAGAAAATGTTCCATTTAGCTGAACGTGGTGGCATATGCTTGTAATCCCATTTCTTGGGCGGCTGAGACAGGAGGATTGCAGGTTCCAGAACAATCTCAGCAATGTAGCAAGACTTTCAGCAACCCAGCAAGACATTGTTTCAAAATAAAAAAAAAAAAAAATTAAGGGGGAGGGTAGTTAGGGTGTAGCTCAGAGGTAAAATGCCCCTGGGTTCAACTCCCAGTAATACACACACACACACACACACACACACACACACACACACACACACACACACACACACATTTTCTATTTACGAAGGACACTTTTTTTTTTAGTGTATTCTAATCTACAGTAACTCCACCTATAAATCCTGAGCAAGAAATGTCCAGAATACCCACATTCCCAAGCTTTGCTGAGTTTGAGACATCTACACAGCGACAGCCTCATGATGGGAAAACATTAATGCTTTTTATATTGGTAATCATCTGTAACATGAGCAATTAAGTACAGTACTAATGGACTATGGCCAGGAGCCTGGTACTAATATTAAAAACTGACAGAGATGAATAGGTTTGGAAGCAAAACCAGGCTGACAAAGACATTTTTATGAAGTGCTTGGACCTATTTGATTTAAACCAATCAGAGGCAAGTTTGGGCGAGTCGGGCCTTCAGCGACAATGATGCTTTCACAGGCATCGTACCATTTCTGCTGTGTGTGCCTTAAATAAAAACACCCATTGATTCTTTTCAACAGCCTGCACTTTCATTATTACACTCATTAATAAACCAAAAGTGCCCAACTAATAATATTCAAGTAACATTTACCGAGGAACTGGCTACTTTTTTTTTTCCTTGTAGTAAAATGAAAACATTTACTGGAATCATGAACCACAGTGCATGAAGAATACATCAGTGGATAATGCATCATAGGTCACTCATTTCTTTTTCATCTTCTAGGAAAGCCAAGCTGGGGAGAGGGAACTAGGGAAAGAAGCAAGTCTATGAGAGTGAGAAGACGGAGAAAGCAGATGAGCCAGCAGCCCAGTTGGGATTCCAATCCTTAGGACCTGGCTTTGGAAGGCTTTACCAGGTTATCCTGACCCTTCGCAAGGAGCCTTCTTGGAAATGGTGGCCCTTCACCCATATAGTCACCTCTGTTTTACCTGTGTTCATGCAGCCTGTGACTAGCAAGAATGAATGAAATGCATCTGTCTTGGGCAAGAATGTGATTGACAAGAATGGATGAAATCTGGCATAATCATAACAGTTTTATCCAAGAGTTCAGTCTCTTCTTTGAGCAAACTCTCTAGGCAGATCTGAGACCCCTCTGCCCTTCTCTGGTAGAACCAACTAAAGAGAAGACATCCAAAGCAGTAATTCCCAGCCTCTCATCCCCACTGTCATGCATGGGATTGTGGGAGATTCTTTAAAAAGCACCAGTGGTGCAAATAAGCGACAGCAGCATTATTCTAAGTACAGTCTGATGTATGTATTTATGTATATGTGTATGTAAGTATGTATTTATGTATGTATATGATCCTGGAGATTGAACTCAGTGCCTCACATATGCCAGGTAAGTGCTCTACCACTGAGCCACACCCTCAGCCAGTCTGATGTGTGTGTGTATGTGTGTGTATATGTGTACTAGAGACTGAAATAGGGGCATTCTTCCTTTGAGCTGGACCCCCAGCTCTTTTTTTTTATTTCTCATTAAGTTACTGAGGCTATCCTTGAACCTTAAATCCTCCTGTCTCAGCTGCCCAAGTACTGAGATTACAGGCCTGCACCCGATTTGATTTTAAAAACACAAATCAATGATCTTCAAATTTTGGTAGCTAACAACTATTAATTACTAATTATTTATGGCACTCCTTGCATCTGATCACAAAGTCACAGTCCAGATGGCAAAAAAAAAAAAAGCTAAAGAAATGCTAAGGGCTTGCTAGTCACCCCAGAATAGCTGTGCTCTAACATGAACTGGGTAATGGTCCCTGTTCCACCATTGCTGGTATAGACACAGCTAAGGCAGGGCTCTCCCTATTGGGTTTCTACTTGGAAGCTGGACTATTGTCTCTCATCTCCAAATTCTCCCTTCTGTACTCTTCTGGGTGATGCTAGGATGTGGGCTTTTCAAAGACATGTCCCCCTTTTTTTTCTAATTGTCTTCCTATTGGGGTTCTACCAATAGAGGTCTCTGAGAGGTAGGGGTGGGAAAGAAAAGGGACCTCTTCCTATTCTGCTTGCTGTTCATATTGGTGTCAATCCAATCAAAATTTAGCATAGTAGTTGATTCTTGTCACTAGTTCCTCTCCCCAACCCCAGAACAGTTTCAATGCATGTGCTCTGAGGTTGGGCCAGTGAGAAACCTCTCCGCAGTCTGAGCCTTGCTCCATAGAGCTCCAGCTCTGAGCCCCAGTGCTGGCTGGGTGGCTCCCCCTTTCCAGGGATCTGAACCTCAGCTCTATGAGGCATACTCTCAACTTTCTACGGAGGTACCCCAACCTCTTCTCTGTATTCTCAGCCCACATTGACTTAGTGCTTCACGCCAACACCTGCTTAAGCAGTTCCCTACAGTAAATTCTCTTGGTGGAATACCCTATGTGGTTCCCATTTTCCTTCCTATATCCTGACTGATAACAGACCAATTTCTAGATTTAAAAAAAAATACCATAACTCTTCAAAAAATTGAATCCAGTGGGAGACCAAACCCTTATGAAATATCCTGTCTAATTCCAAGAATAAGGAAGGAAGGAAAAAAAAACTTTAAAAAATGTAATAATGTTTTGTCGCTGCTAAAGTTTATTGTATCTCTACTAGAATTTTCTAATTTGACTGACTGGAGGCTTTGGCAAATTTGCTACTTTAGGAAGAGGTAATTCATGAAACAAAGTATATCACTTCAAAAGAATCTATCTTGGCCTTTCATTGAAGACAGGATATTTTTATTCACACAACTTCTCAAGTAAATTAAACACACAGCCCCCACTATTGGATTCAATCCTTCTCTCTGTCCCATCCAGTCTTTCTCTAATATTCCTACTTTTGATCATATCATGTTTTGTAATTCATTGGATTAAGGGGCTCATTCTTGAACTAGGTGAGCTAGCTAATGGGTGAGATACACTCCTTTTTTCAAATTGTGTTATCTGGTCCTTTAAATGTGGTGGTTCTAATGTTGGGGATATTTGCACATGGGGAAAGAGAGATTCACTCTCAGAACTGAAACTACCTGCAAGCAGAGGCAGTATTTCTAATGAAACTGTTCTGATTAAAGCCTTGACTCATAAGTTAAACAGACTATGGAATCCGTAGACATTACTTGCAGAACACTCACTTGAGAAGACAGTGTACGAGGACCCCAGTCGTGTACCTTTAATGTACAATGAGAATGTGTGGACTTTTGTATTAAATACCGAGAGAAATAACATTCAGGTTTTAAAAATTGATGCACTATATTGAAAAACAATGCTATAAAGAGCAGTCATTTGAAAGTCTATTATCAATTTTTAAAAATCCTTCTGGACTATAACACTGCAAGGCAAGCTCTTGGGAATACTTTGTGGGAATTTTTCATGAGATACTAAACCCAACTCAATTTACTTCGATTATTCCTACAAAAGCATTCTAAATTTTGTTGAATGGCCATACCCAAAGAGGCTCTGGGTTAAACGGGTACAGATGAAAGTACAATTGAACTTAAAGGAAACATGACTAAGAACTGATGTGGCCCACGGCATCACTTGAGGATGCCTGTATAGGACCCAAAGGTGAAGTTGGGATGGTAACTGACTATAGGAAGAATAACCAGTAAACTGCTAAATTTTATTTGACCTCTCAAACTTGCAAGGGAACTGGAATGTTTGTTCAGTTAACTTAGATTCTATTGACTTCAATTCTATGCATGGCCACGGTGCGTGCGCACACACACACACACACACACACACACACACACACACCTTGATCCCTTCTATTTGATCTTTCAAGCTCTAAATTTGAAACCAGGAGGCTGAGTCTGTCAACACTTCTGCAGCAAAGTGCTTGTTGTAAGAAAGTTGGTACAACCTAAACTAAGTATGGGGTTGAAGCACAGAGCCAGGCTCATACATGAATTCACAAACCAGTCTTCAATGGTACAGGTAACACAGTCCTAATGCAGAGGAGAAAGACTCCTGTGGATACAACCTTCTGGAGACTACTTTTACTTTCTTTCTATCATCACCTTTCAGAAATAGGCAGCAACTGTTAGAAAACTAAGCCACACAGAGCTTGGCAAGATTTCCTGGGTCAACAGCACAGTCATGGAAGAAAAAAAAATACCAAGATGAAGGGAAAAAAACAGACCTTATCTAGTACACTTATTCTAAGAAATGTTTACTTTTCACTGTTAACACAGTTACATGACAATCTCATAATAACATTGAAGATCTTTTTTTTTTTTCCTTTAAACAGAAGCTCAAACATTTGAAGGTATATGAACCTACAGAAAACATCCTGAATGATCTACGCTTGTGGAGGAAAAAAGGCATTGCCAGACAGGTGTTCATAGGATAAACCCAAACTAAAAGAACATCTAATTTTAGCCCCTGTAACCAGAGAAAGCTGTGTTCTCTAAAAACACAGGCAATATACAAAGCAAAATGCCAGAGGGATGTTTCCTAAAAGGTTCTTAAGACTTCCTCTGTCTTATCTTTGACCAGAAACCTCTTCCAATGAACATGCTTTTAATGGTAGGAGGCAGTATTGGGGATTGGACACAGGAGTATTCTACCCCAAATCTATATCCCAAATAAAAAATTTAGCTGGTGCTGTGGCACATACCTATAATTCCAGTACTTGGGAGGCTGAGATAGGAGGATCGCAGGTTGGGGGACAGCATGCAATAACTTAGCAAGATCCTGTTTCAAAATGAAAAATAAGCCAGGCATGGTGGCACACGCTTATAATCCCAGTACTTAGGAGGCTGAGACAGGAGGATCACAGGTTCGAGGACGGCCTCAGCAACCTAGTGAGACTCTTTTTAAAAATTAAAACAAACAAACAAACAAACAAACAACAACAACAAAAAAGGCTGGGGGTAGAATGCCCTGGGTTCAATCCCCAGTGCCACCAAAAAAAAAAAAGACAAAGAAATGGTTTCTTACCTTTCATAATGCCTGCGGGTACAAGTGGCAGCGCTGGTGCTCCCAGGATTTCCGCCTAGTTCATCATAAATATGTTTCCATTGACGGCGGGCTGTTATCTGAAAAATGGCAATGAGAAATTCAATCTAGCATCCTCAGAGATTCACAGCACCAGGCTTTGATACATATGCAACAGTCAGAAGAGAACAGTCTGTACTGGAAGCCCAGAAACAGACAAGTCCAAATGAGTATATGGAGAGACTTGCGGTTTTATAGTGAGATGGATCTCACTTTACAATAAAAATGGAATTCAACTTTTGGCTCTATATTTTGTCCCCTTTAGTGTGTTTTTCTCTAAGACATCTCCCTGGCTATTCATGAACCCTGTTCCTTTATGTCCTGTGGTAAAGCATAAAAAAAAAAAAATCTCATTTCAGTTAAACTATATCTTAGTTCATCAGTTTAAATGAATCACAATGAACACAGGTTTCCTGAGGCTGGTGGAGGTGGGTGGCCTGGCCCACAGGTTAAAAAAAGGACCCTTCACCAAACATGCTTTTGTATCTTCTGATTTTTTGAATCATGTGATGTGTTGTCTACTTTAAAAAATAAATAAAATTACTAATAGAGTAATCAAATTGGTTGAGAAATTTACAGTCATCTCAGGCTCTATATCTATGCCAACTCTTTCAACTAGCAAAACATACCCCAAATCTAAAACTGTATATGTCACTAGCTGTTTATTTTTATTCACTCAGGTCAGGAAAACGAGATATTGATCAATTCTTATGAAAACTAACATATTCAGAGTTAAAATGCTCTCTCTCTCTCTCTACACACACACACACACACACACACACACACACACACACACACATATTGAATTGAGTTGGGTGAATAAAAACAAACAGCTTGTAATATACTGAACTGCACACAATGGTTCTTATTTTATATATATTTTTAAATTTTATTTCTGTACATAAATTAAGATTTTTTTTTAACAAAATAACAGATCTGGCAAATGATTATTTGGGGGAAACCACATCATTTACTACATCTGAGCCTGTCTTAGTGTTTCTTTGAAACTAGGAAGACAGGACAAGTTCTGAGGTCCTCATGATCATTTCAAAACAGAGTTACAGGAAAAGGCTGTTACTGGAATGTGTCAGGGACTGGGTGTGGCAAAGGTGCTGGTGGCATTGAATACAATCAGAGCAGGAGGCCTCTTTTGAAAAATACCCACAGAACTGCCAGAGGAGTTCACAAAGGGCTAAAGGCAGCAATTAGGGAAAACAAAATATCTCAACTTGCAACTGGGGCTCTGTAATTGCACTCTAAGGAGAGAGAGATGGGTAGAGGGTGAAATACTATAGGGAAAAGGGTACTTTTTCCATTTCAAGTAAAAAGAACTCCTTCATTTCCATTATACCCTTCTCAACAGGCCCACGGAGCACAGAGACAATGTTCATTTTATTTATTTATTTATGTGGTACTGGGGATTGAACTCAGGGGCATTCTACCTCCAAGCTATACCCCCAGCCCTATTTTTTATTCTTTATTATGAAACAGAGTCTCGCTAAGTTGCGGAGTGCCTCGCTAGGTAGCTGAGGTTGGCCGCAAACCCGGATCCTCCAGTCTCAGCCTCCCAAATGGTGGGATTACAAGTGTGCGCCACCACACCCAGGTGACAATGTTCATTTTACATTGTTCAATTTCCCACGGACCATTCTCCAACCAATCTGTTTCAGCAGTCCTCACCAGAGAGAACCCTTCGTACATCTCCTAGCAGAGATAGTTGAAAATAAAATTTATGGCTTGGTTTAGAGAAATGGTTTTATACTCTTTTGAAAATACTCAAAATACATATTTTGATAATGATTATATATTTAATCAAACCTCCCTCCAGTCTTTAACTGATCCAATCTTTGGCTCATTTATTTTACATTTTATTTTATTTTTGGTACTAGGGATTGAACCCATGGGAGTTCTACATCCTAGCTATACCCTTAGCCCTATTTTATTTCTTATCTTGAAACAAGGTCTCACTACATTGCTGAAGCTGGCCTCAAACCTTTAATCCTTTTGTCTTAGCCTCCCACGTACTGGGATTATAGGCCACTATGCGCCTTGGGTTGATCTATTCTAGGGTTGTCTATCAAGGAAGAATAACATGGTTCCCTCCCAAGTGTTTTCATTATTCCTTGAAGTCCTGAGAATTTGAAGGCCCTTGAAAGTACAGCTCCACTTCCTCCCACTCAGGTAAAGTGTGGGCACTGCTGAGCATAGCAGTGCCAGAAAATGGCCCAGGTGTGTGACTGTCATAACTTTAGATGAAACCACCACTCACTCTTGTCTTCCTGGGTTTCCTGTATACAATGTATTTTCTATCTTGTAAAGGATTTTTCACTTCCTATCATCTAATCTTCTCTTACCCTATGAGGTAGGTTATTGAAATCTCATTCACAGATAAAGGAAGTGAGACTCCAGCACTTGCTTAACTTGCCCAAGGACACAAAGTAGCATAGTGGAACAGCCCAGACATGGTGCCAAGAGCAGAGTTCTTTCTAGGGCATCAAAGCAGCCACCTTATCAGAATGACCTGTTCCAGGCCAGGTGATAACACAGGACTCTGGGGCTTTTCCTTCATAGAAGCAGAGGACTATGGGAATCACAGCTTTTGCTATCAGTTCCCAATCTTTAGCTGTGGGTCTTTCCCTTTGGGGAAAGATCTAAGAAGTTAGTAAGAATTGAAGGGGTAAACTGAGGGATAGCGCCCTGAAATTTTCCTTCCCTAAAGTACAAAGTATTTAATGGTACTTCCTTTCACCCTGACCATCAGTGTTTCTAGTTAGAATAGAGGGTCAGTATTATGTTCCCAGATAAGTCCCAATTATATCTAAATCCATCCACTTGGTCATCTATTCTTTCACCAAAAGCTTACTGAATAGCTCCCATCTATTAGGTCCTGGGTTAGCAAAAGGACAACCAAAGTTGTCTGTATTCTAGTGGGGGGCACTGAATACAAACAAGCACATTTACAAAAACAAAAAAACAAAACAAAACAAAAAAACGCCCACAGATTGTGAAACGGGTGATAAACAAGAGAGACCACTGCTTATAGGGATACAACATGGCCTTGTCCCCCTCCTATGACCCAACATTTAGACAAGGGAATGCCCTATGAAACACCTGCTGTCAGAGAAATGACAAACCTGCTTTAATAATGCATAATGAATTGTCAAAAGGGGAAAACATCATCCTTACACTAGGTTTAAAACTGGCAGCGGGAAGTCAGCACCTAGCATTTCTGGGCGTTAATAAGCCATGTGTGGCTGGCTCTGGCTCGGGGTCTGTCAGCCCCTGACTCGTATGTTCTGGTTTAAACCCAGTTTTTAGCAGTGAGGTCCACTGGGCCTTCAAGAACACGGTCTCTCTGCTCACTGGGCTTCCAGTGGACCACCTGGGCTAATCAGGTCATTTTGAGATAGTTTCTTTCCATGAGAAAGTCATAAATGTGCTCTTCTCAATTGCTAAATGCTTTAAGCACACAGTTCTCTTGTGCACACAGATTTTTTTTTTTCTCTCCAGATATGCTTTAAATACAAACAATGACCATGGGTTCTAAGCAAGAAATGTCTAAAATCTTTCCATTGGCCCATCTCATTCTATGTCTCAGAACCCAGGAAGGAGGGCAAGTGCTTGAGACCTTCTCCTGGCCCATCTCCTGTACCTCATGTAAATCGCCATCAACACTAACATGTTGTAGCTGTGCCTAGTTATGTATTTGCTTGGGGTTTTTCACTCTGATATCCTTTCTGGAGGTGTGTCAGCCCTAAAACCCCACCTTGGGTATAATAAGTGTCTGCCTCTTGGTACCCCAACCCCAATTGTTTGGAAAATCTGATCTAGCAATGGTGCTACTGCAATCACCTCTCTCACTTAACCGCAGGCCTCCTGGTTATATTCATTTTCATCTTGTTCTTCTATTATATTAAATTTTTAAGGATATAAAGAACTTCTAGCTTTTTCATTTCTGGAAGAAAATGGCCAAATTCATCTAAGCAGTTATCTCTATTGGATTGTGTTTCTCTCATCTTTTTGTCCTGGGGATTGAACCCAGGGGCATTCTACCTGCGAGCTACACCCCCAGCCCTCTTTATGTTTTCTCTTGAAACAGGGTCTTTCTAAATTGCTGAGGCTGGCCTCGAACCTGCGATTCTCCTGTCTCAGCTTCCCAAGTATTGAGATTACAGGCGTGCACCACCAGGCTTGGCTCCCACCTCTCTTTAAAGGTCTTCACTTAGAGAACAGGGATCATGACATCGCCGTCTACCACCACTTAGGGGGAATGGGAAGGTAACGGGTGGGGGTGGGGAGATATCATGAAAAGAAAACGATGTTACTGCTTTCAAGGGTTCCTAATATAGCAGGAGGGATGAGTCCATACAATTACCCACCGAGCAGGACAAAAAAGTGATCAGAACACACCCAAGCAGAACAAACCAATCAGAGTGCCGGTGATGCTGACGCTCCTTCTAAAAGCACCCGACAGTTACTTCTTTCCCTAGCATGCATAGAATCTCAGGCACTCCATGAAAAGCATTTCGTACCTATTATGTTCATAAAGTTTTCAGTGCTTATAAATGTAGTGGTTTTCAAATTGCTCTTTAGAACCCAAGTGGTGTTTTAAAGGTAGCCTAAAACTAACTCTCCATATTGCCAATACTGGCTGAGAAAACAGGTCTGGTGAATGGAAAAATAATCATCTATACATTCCTCAATTTCATTTGGTGAAAATATCCTATTTTTTAAAAATGTGGAAAACCACTTTTTTTAAACCCAAGACTTTTAGAGCCTTGATTTCTCTATACCTTTGAGGTTTCCGGGGTGAAATAATGCTGGCAATTTTGTGACCTGGTAGGAAATAGCAATTAGAAATCTTTTCTGACTCAAGTTCTTCCTATGGCTTGAGATCGTGTAGTAAATGCTAAGCCCAGGGAAGTGCTGGCCTGCGCACAGTGCTGCCCGGCTACTCTGAGAAACAGCCTCTTTCTCAGGACACCTTGAGGGTGTACTGAATTCAAGGAAGATGACTTTTCTTTCCTGGTAGTACTCCAGGAACTGGAGCCTTTCAAAAGTGCATGACATCATCTTTGGCCTCGAGAATTCTGAAGTAAGCCAGAATCCTTGTCCAGAAAACTAGGGTTAGATTCAGAGGATGTCTTGAAAATGATGTCAAAGCAAGAATTTGATGTCAAAGCCTAATCCTTCTAGTGAGAAGACAAGCAACTTCTTCCAGATGAAAATTCATGGTCCTTTCTCACTTGTGGGAGGAGAAGGGGCTGCTAACCAGCACTCTAAAAGGTACCACTGTGGGTCATCCATTGCCTCTAGAGGAAGATTTACTCAACACCCATTTTCTTACCCTACCTGCGCTCCAAATACTACCCATGGCATGCCATCAAATGGTTTGTCAAGTGGAAACCACTTTACCAAACCACCCTCCATATGCTGCCTGTTGGAATACCCGAGGCTGCTCCTCCAGCTCTATCTGCTTCCCCAGACACAGAGGTGAGGGCCTTTTTAGCTCAACAGCAAAACCTTATCCAGCTCTGCCTCTTCAACTGTATGTGAACCACAGTCTTGGGAAGAAAATTTGGGTAGATGATGGCAAAGGAAGAGTCCCACTTGCTTGGAACACCAGAATATTGTTTTTTACGAAATCAAATCTGTTCAATACATTTATGATCTCTAGACCTAAAAATGAAGAGACATTTTATCCATTTCCAGCAAAGGCGGAGGAGGCTGAGAAGATTGTATATAGTCATTAGTCAAATGCTACGACAGCTTAAAATAAAACTTCTGCTCTTTTTTTTTTTTTTAATTCAATTTGAGGGTTGTGAAGGACTGAAATGAAATAATCCATAATCCACAATTCAAACCAGAAGGTTTGGAATAGTTTATAACCACAAACAAAAACAAGCCAATTAAGATGGCCTCTTTTTATAACCAGAAGGAATTCCAGAGAGATGTCTTTATCCAATCGCAAGTTAACAGCAGAAGTAATGTATCTACAAATTTTAAGCTTGCAGTTTTTGACTATTACTGACTACATTATCAAGACTTCTTGACCCGTTTCCTAAATGCACATATTTTTCTCAAGAATCAGATAAAAATCTCAGCTAGTAACTGGTATATATGGTAAAGCTTGTGTTAGGCACAAAGAAGGGGCTAAAAGATGTTGTGAGCAAAAACAAGTTATTACGTCCTTTTTCCAAAACATCATCCCAAATATGTAGAAACATTCTAGATATATAAGAAAATGCTGGGCATGGCAGGCACAAGGAATGTATTTATGACTCTTTCCTCCCAGTGATGCGAGGGAGGTCGAGAGCATTGTGCTCAAAATTCTCAGCAAGTCAGAATCTGAAGAACTCCATGAGGACCTCAAATGACTCATTTCATCTCCCTGTGCCTCAGTTTCCTCATTTGTAAAATGAAGATACAAACTGGAACAAAGGAAGAATCTTTTTTTGCACGAAGGCCAATTCAGGAAAGATAAATATTAGAGTGCTTCACTTTCCCATATTCAAAATGCAAGTGACTTTTATTTGAGTCCTAACTTAGAACTATCACTTTACAGAATGGAAAAAAATACTCAGAAACTTTAGGCTGCTTTTGAGCCCAGGAAATGTTAATATTCTAGTGTGTTTATATAATAATGGCATGAAGACATATTTCTGATCTTTTTTTTTTTTTTTGAGGTACTGGGGGTTGAACTCAGAGGCATTCTACCTTCGAGCTACACCCCCAGCCCTATTTTTTATTCTTTATTTTGAAACCGAGTCTCACTAAGTTGCAGAGTGCCTCACTAAGTAGCTGAGGCTGGCCACGAACCCGGATCCTCCGGTCTCAGCCTCCTGAATGCTGGGATTACAAGCATGCGCCACCATGCCTGGCTCATATTTCTGATCTTTGACATGGCTGAGTGCCATGGGGGATGGTAGTTAAGTGTAACTATTGTTAACACTAGATTCAAATTAACATTACATGGGCAGCATGAAAGTAAGGGAATCCCTGTTTCTCAATCCTAGCCTAGAGTTCATATCTTGGGGTGGGGACTTTTTTATGGTACTGGAGGTCAAACTTGGGGCAGTCAACCTCTGAGCTACACTTATTTGTTTTTTTTCTTTGGACATGGGGTTTCGCTAGGTTGCTAAGAGTCTTGCTATGTTGCTGAGACTGTCCTTGAATCTATTGTCATCCCGTCTCAGCCTCCTAAGTACTAGGATTACAGGTGTGTGCCATCACACCCAGCTCTGGGATGGGGATATTAACAACTATCTATACTTGAAAGTTCCTTGTTGAAAACTCGAGCCCCAGTTCTTGAGTAGCTATTGAGAGCCACAGGTCTAGAAGACTCTCAGATCTCTTTGAGTTCTAAAGGACACAAGTCACCAAGCATGGTGGTGCATGTTTGTAATCTCAGTACTTGGGAGGCTGAGACAGGAGGACCACAGGTTCGAGGACAACCTCAGCTACTTAGTGAGGCCCTCCGCAACTCAGTGAGATCCTGTTTTAAAATAAAGAATAAAAAAATAGGGCTGGGGGTGTATCTCGGAGGTAGAATATCGCTGGGTTCAATCCTTAGTACCGCGAAAAAAGGAAAAAATAATAAATAGATGACACAAGTCTACACTTGTTTCTGATATCAGATGATCTCAGAGATAAGTGTCTTCTAGTAACTGTGATGACAACCTCAGTTCTCAGACTCTGGATATCACTGTGCATTTCCTGGACTGGCTTCAAAACTGCATCCTCACTGAACATCTCACAGTTTTATTAGTCAAAATACACCAAGAGAAAAGTGTCTTCTGTAATTAGGAGGTGCAAAGGCTTACATGTACAATGGCAACAGCAAACTCAAGCGCCTCTAGGACTAAAGAGCAGCATGAAGCACCAGGGAAGGAAGGGAAGAGGGAAAGAAGGGAAGGAAGGAAGAAAGGAAGGCACATGGAGGAAGGCAGGGAAAAATTTCTTTTCAAATTCTGTTCAACTGGGTATTGTGGCACATGCCTATGATACCTGCACTTGGGAAGCTGAGACAGGAAGATCACAGGTTCAAGGACAGCCTCAACAACCTACCAAGACCCTGTTTCAAAATAAACAAAACAAAACAAAAAAACAAAGAACTGGAAGAGTTGCTGGGAGATAGAGTGCCCCTGAGTTTAATTCCTAGAAACACACTCACATAAACACACACACACACACACACACACACACACACACACACACACACACACACTCCTGTTCTGTTTAAAAGTAAAGAATAAAAAAAAAAATAAGACTGGGGGTGCAGCTCAGAGGTAAAATGCTTCTGGGTTCAATCCCCAGTCCTGAAAAAAAAAGAATTTTCTTCCTGATTGCTTGCCCCAGCTCCCTAGCTACTCAATTTTAAGTGACTCAAACTCTCTATGCTCAACTTTATTTTACCTCCATACCCACTGAGCCTATTGGATTCATTCTCTCTTTCTGGAAGTCCATGATCTCTGAATCTTAGCCACTCCCCTAGTTCTGCTCAGATGGCATCAGAGCCATCAGGCCTGCCTCCCCTTGGCACTACTGGGGAAGAGCTTTACTTCTACAGGTTACCATCTTTCTTTACCTTGTCTTATAGCTACTATCTCTCCTCAATGGTAAGCAACTTAAGGACTAGAACGGCTGGCCTAGATATTTTGCCTTGTACATATAAGATATTTAGCACATAACATGGTTCACATGATTAACTGATCAAATGTTCATTCATTCATTAGACAAAAGAGTAATCACTGTTTAAAGATTCTGCAAATGCCCTGAAACTTATCAGAAGTTTCTTCTGTAGTACATTCTACACTAACTTGCTGTTGCATGGGGCAGGGGGAGAATCTTTGTAAAGATACAAAAGATACAAAAGCAGGAAAAACTGATTCTGTGAAATTGGCTGGCACTCCTCCTATCAGTGAATAACAAAAAGTTCCTGAGTTTGAAAAGACATTTCATAATATTGTGCAATATCGTGTAACTATCTGCAGTCACAGTTCATAAAAACGTGTATTCCTATTCTTAACATTAAAAGTTAGACTTGAAAATCTAGGCTGTGAGGTTGACTCCTAACTTTATGAGACTAAGTTATCACCTTTTTTCTCATGGATGAAAGATATAATTAGCTCAAGATTTTAGAAAATGCTAGGCTACAGTTCCAGAGAGTCAATAACCTGGCCCCATCAACAGACTCAACCGAGTGAAAAATTATAGCACTTATTTTTAAACAGGGCACTTGATAAAACAAATATTTCAAGTAACTCCATGCCTATGAAATGTACGTTTTATATGTAGTTCTTATAAGTATTATATTTCTTTTTAAATATACATATTAAATATTCATTTTATCCGTACATATACTCCCATCAAAGAATTTTTAGTCAGAGTTCATAACAGATATATCTAGAGTAAATACCAGATTATCTGACTCACAATATTGCCTGCCATCTTTTCCCATCACAAGCCACTGACATCAAACCATTATATTAGTTTATGGAAGAGCATGCTTTATCTGGCAAGAAACACTGGTTATTGTGTTTGGGCTAAAATAAATTTCATTTTCTTGACTGTATGTCTCTTACTGTCATTTTACTACGGTACAGAGATATTCCAGATTACTTCTTAGGGAAAGAAAGAAATAATTTCTTACTCAATTGCAGAAGAAACTGCACAACTTAATCTGATCATTGTGTGGAGGAGAAAATATTTCCAGTGACGACATCTTCCTATGTCAATTGATTTTATTACAGATGTCATCTCTGTGTGCTGTATTAATGCAGTTCTTTTTTCTTATTTCAAGATCCTAATCTTAGTTTGTTGCTCTAACATTTTATTGGTTCAGAATACACGCTGTAAAAATCTGTGGCCATCAAAATTTTCCCGTGGGCTAAAAATAACCCATTCCTGTCAGTTAGAATTAGCTGATAAAGAGTGTCAGAGCCTGTTCTGAATAAGTTTGATAACTTCCTGTTTATGCAGCACTGACCCTTGTCTAATAAAGCTTCTTTGCCCTAGAATGAGAGGAGATTCTGCTGCATTCTATTCCTTAATGGCCAATCCTGATTACTTTTGAAAGCCTTTAATACATTTCCCATATTAGACATGAACAGATGTCAGGTATGTTGCCAAGGGAAATTTCTTTTATGCAATCTTGGCTTGTTGTACAATAATAGCCCTTTCTCAACATGGGAAAAAATTACAGACCCAACTAATTTCCCTGACAGGGGAGAGTTACATATGTTTTCCACTTGTAGTTTTTACGACAAAGTTTACAATTTTGCCAAACCTGGAACTAATTGGGACTGTTTCCAAAAGCGGCCCAATAAACCCCCCAAAAGTGTAGAGCCATTTGAAAAAGGCAGTCACTGATGGTTTGCTTTTGCATTTTCTCCATTTTGGCCAAAGGGGGGGGGGGGTTAGATTGCAAAATTATTTCATTTAAGTTGCTTAAACACTTACTGTTTCATATCCTCCCAGTTTTTGAGCAGCTTGAAACATAGTCCAAAGGTTAACTGTTAGAGGGATAATAAGTATTTAGATAAGCATTGCATTAACATACTTCCAAGAAATGTCAATTAAAACATTCTGTTTTGTTTTTCAATGAGAAAGAGGGGAAAAAAAAGAACACTACCATACCCCAGAGAGCTGAATTCTTAGGAAACAATTTGCCAAAGGGCATTTGACAACAGAATCTATTATTACCATTTAAAATATTTCTTAAGAAACAGTCAGAAAATTATGGAGATGGTTCTACTTTTAGGATAAAGGACAAAATAGTTTGGGTTCTGTTGCCATCAGTAGAGAAAAAAAAAAAAGATGAATTAGAGTGACCTTGAGAAAAACTGCAGGATTTCAAAATTAGGGGTGGTCTTGCTCAGCCCTGAGAAAGAAGCCATTGACTAAACAGTAATGTGTAATGCTTCCCTCAGATAAGACCTCTCTGTGATCAATAAATAAAAGCCACTTTAATATATGATTACCTTCCTAATATACTGTCTGATGGCAACACTATTAAAGGCTCATACCACATTTCACTGGCACATGGTGCCTTGCAGAGAGCTGGAAAATAAGTACTTCGCATGCAAGGCAGCCCCGGTATGCCAGACCACCATTCAAAGGAACTGAGTCAGGAGCTCACTTAGTCCCCTAACTTGCCTGTGCGGTGTTGCAAATTTTTTTTTTTTTTTCAAACAGATTCTCTTTGCAGGGTCTGCATATGTTGATGCTGTTAAACAACTATTCCCAATTGCCAGCACCCTTGTTCATTTGTACCAAATACGATGCAATATGACTGCTACAGATTTGATTCTTTTATAAGAGGAGAAAAATTGAACTTCAAGTAATTCCTTGGTAAGGGAAACGAATAAAATGAAAATTAAAAAAAAAAAAAAGCCTCTTTGACACAACATGTTCGCAAAGCCTCATTGAACCTTGCACTATTTCAAAGCTATCAAGAGCCCTGCCTCGGCCTTGATTTAATCTGAACCAATGCATAATGCAACAAAGCTGTTCATAGTACATTAATTTTACTTCTATTTCAAGCAACCAGTTTTCAGACAAACATTGTAATCATTCGTAGTTATATAAGTTTATAATGGCTGCGAGTGTTCTCTTGCAATCAGTGCCAATTGCTATTAGGTATGTAAATTGTTATGTAAAACGTACAGGTTTGACATTCTTCATCAAAATGACACATGGTTTTAATCTAGGAAGATGCGTTTGTAGAAAATACTATTTGAAGCCAGAGGCTTATCGCTTTGTGCACCACTAAATCCAGACACAGGCAAAATATATATTCAGCTGTGAATGCAGGGCAAGATTGGGATTTCTTCTCTCAGCTATGAGTTCCCTGTTCTACTTATACACAATGATACTTAGATGCACATCTCAAAGGTCTTCAAAACTGGGACCTCTGTTCCAATCTATGGATTTCCTGTCTCTTCTAAAGTCAAAAATTTTTTTTTGTTATTTTTTAACAAGTTTGGGGCTTAGGAAATATGTTTTCTCTTTGTGGTTGTTTTGTCCACCTTTAAATATCTCCCTTTTATAAGCTGTCTTTTCACAGGCAGCATCTGTGCCTGATAAAGCTACGTCATATTATTATCTCACAAGAAAGGCGTTGCAGACACTCAGGATTGACAAAACAGAAAATGAGAAAACTTTCAACATGTCTATTTCCAGTCATAATCAGTGGATTCAAGCCTATAAATATCTTGCTGCAACTGTCCCAGAAGGGAACAATGTAGCGGAAAGAGGCAGGGAAAACATTCTTGGCTTGGACAGTTTGTAGATTTAGTATAAACAGAGAACACCATCCCAAGATTAGGATTTCAACATAATCCTGAGTCAAAAAAAAAAAAAAAAATGTTCTCCCATTTCCAAAACTTTGAGCAATTTTTTTTTAATTTTTCAGAAATACAAACAAGTATACTTACTCTGTTTAAAACCTAAATAGGGTATTCGTTCTATTGGCGTTTTTCTTTCTTTCATGTATTTATAAAGTGCCACCAAGAAGGCCTGTTCGTCTGCCCTGCAGTCTTCACCAATGGCCAGCTTTGGTTTTTCTTCATTTGAAACTTTTTTACAGTTATTATGATTATTCTTCGGCTTGGTCAAGGCTGACCTGGCCTCACATTTCACCTGGAAAAGAGGAAATACACCCCATCAAACCAGGCACAGCCCTGGCAGGATTACAGACAGAGAGTAGAAAGACATAGCTCGCAGAGTAGTTAGACTAGGGGATGGCAACTTTCTGCAAAGGGCCACATATTAAATATTGTCCCTGGGCTCTGTGGTCTCTGTTGCAACTGTAGGGTGAGAGTCATATGTAAATTAATGGGTATGGCTACGTTCTAATAAAACTTTATTGAGAGAAGCAGGCAGACTGTGGGCGATAGTTTGCTGAACTATGCCCTCTTCGTTTAGATTCTTTACAACGACGTTGCTGAGAAACCAGAAATAATGCTTGCACCTAGTCAATATATTTTTCTGTCTCTTTATTCATTTTATTTTCCTAAGGGCCACCATCAGTTAAAGTCCTTGAACACACCTTGCCTCCTTAATAAACAGTCCCACATTTCATCACAATGAAAGGCAAGTTTATTTCTTGCCTTTCAATATGGGAAATAAAGAGTTCCACATTACATCAAAATGAAAGGCAAGTTTATTTCTTCACAGTAAAGTTATCTTGTTGCTACTCTTGCCAGCAACCTGGAAAAAAGAAACGGACGCCAGGAAACACTGGCACCAGGAATACCAGCAAGGTCTCTGCTGGCCACCACCTGAGCGTGACACCCAGATACACCCTCAGTCGGAAACAAAGATCCCACTCTTTAATGAGGAATTCTTGCTTTTCAGTCAGCTCTGAGAATTTAACAGGAGATGTTCACTTGCCCCAAAGGAAAGACTAGAGGTCAGATAAAAACCCAAGAAGAGTAAGTAAAAAGCTCCATAATTAAAAAAAAAATGGTGGCAAATGCTCCAGATGTTCTTCCTTCCACACTCTAGGCGGATATGGAACTCGGCATATCGAGCTGCTAACCTAATGTTCCCTCCTTGCTGCCATGTTCTACAAGAGGCCTTTGATGGTTGTTAAATATAACGCTAAGTTGCTGAGCTATTTTAATTGTAAAAGGGGGAAGTACAAAGGGTCAGACTCAGAGTTCAAGTGCGCCCATGGGGAATGTGTACATTCCAATATTCTTTACATCTCTGTATCCAACATCGGGCAGGAAGAGGGCAAGAGCTGGGGAAATGTTATGAATAAAAATGTCCCACAGATCCTACAGTGTTCTCTATTTCAGATTTTTGAACCCTTTTTTCCTTCCCTGCAGATCCTCCTTCCAAGAGCTAAGAACATAAAAGACTATGCTTATTTATTAAGGGGAAGTACATCTTCTGCTAGGGTTTCTTTATTGTTTATTCCCTCAAATGCACATACTTAGTTTTAATATCTTTAGATTGGTCTTGGAAAAATAAAACTTCCTGCACAAACCACTCAGCAGGGCCTTGATAATATTTTTAATTTTTAAGGGGCTTTGGAAATGGGATTAAAATATTTTCTTGCATGTAGAACTTTTACTTACAATAGTCTCAAGTTTTAGTGCTTTGTGATATTATAGGAAGACAAACATTTTGTGACATTTTATACTGTCATTATCTTTCACTGCCAAATTTTAGGTTGTTGGGTCGAAATTTCTAATGAAATGTGTAATTTAATGGCCTTCTGAAATCCTAAACTTACTCCAGTTTTAATCTGTCTTACCTTCCAACCTTTTTTTGAATATTTACTAGCTGACCATGCTGTATTGTAAGAGCTAGTTAGGTATAAATTATTTCATTTCCTGCTCACAAACCTAATTAAGTAGGTTATTATTCTCATAATAGAAATACAGAAACTGAAGTTCAGACAGAATGAGTAACATGTTTAAGTTCATGAGGAGTTAGTTTGGGACTCATTCTAGGCCTTGTGGTTTTAAGCCCTGTTTTACTGATACTCTTAATACAAATGTTAAATTAGTCATCAAAACAAATTTTTAATCAAAAAGCATATCTTATTACTAGGCATTATTAGACCTAGTGCTTAGAAATGTGATTTATCAAGTGAGACACAAAAGACAAAACTAGGTGGTTTCCAAGTGATAAAAGGGCTCCATTTCTTCTATTGTATTTGAGCCAAGGGAAGGAAACCCGGTGTCAACTGATACCTAGGATGAGCTGGATATAGTTCTGTGGGCTTTGGATATTTCACCTTACTGTCCACAGGAATTATAAAAGGGAGCTATTTAGCCCTGATTTACAGTATAGGAAGCTGAAACTCAGCAAGGTCATGTGTCTTGTCATATAGATAGTAGGGGCAGTTGTCTGGGTCTGGAACTCAGGTCTGCCTCACTTCAAACCCCAACTCCATATAAATGGGAGTAGAGCTAAGGGCTATGTATAAAACAGGCTGATGCTTAACTTTGCAGTGGTAAAAGGCCAACTATTCCTATTATGGTGAGAAGGAGCCAGGCTACACCTCCCAAACTCCATCCTGCATCTCAGAGGACATCCAAGAACACTGTTCCCCAGGAAGCCAGGTGCTCTGCAAGGTAAGAAGTGAACAAGCGACGTGCTTCCTATCTCCAACTAGCTTGCTGCCCTTTTAAAAAAAAATTTTATGTTAATCTAAATGAGCTCTTGAGGGGATTTTTCTGTCTCTAGGTAGGACCAAGTCAAGTTCTATTTTACATTTTTTCACATTTACCCCAAACACTCTCAGCATGTTAATATACTAAATGATTTATAGTGCAGGTGTTAATGGAAGAAGGAGCCAGTCTTCATTTGACTTGAGCAAGTCCAGCCTTTTGATGGTGACAGTTAATTACTAGATCTGTTTTTTTTTTTTTTTTTTTTCCTGACCTGAACACTTATACACCTGTTGAGTTTACTAAGAGCTCTGGGGTTTCCAAAGTGATTGCGGAAGTGCTAATTAGAGAATCAACATTTAATGTTTTCAATGAACCACCACCTATTTGATATTAACCACATCCTTCCACAGGATTGAGTTATAACTAATCCAGCCTTCAACTGGGGCAGCAAGATGTGCTGAGCCAGTTAAAAAAACAAGCCAGAGCTCTAATCTTGGCTTGGTCACTGACTTGCTAGGTGACCCTCAACTTATTCCTTGGCAAAGCAAGGAGGATAATCCCTGGGATAGTTCTGAGAACTGAATGAGATGAAAAATTCTGAAAATAATGAAAGTACCACATTTGCAAAATACCAAAGTACATTTGTGATTTAAATGAAAGAACATATTGTACACCATAGTTTCCTTTTTTATGTTCCTTTTGGAATATAAGCCACCTGTTAGACACTTCTGGTCTTTGAAAAATGCTTACAAGATACAATACATCATTTCCCTTCTATCAGTAGAGGTCTTTCATTAGAGACCTAGGTCAAGAAGTTTTTTTTATGGTAGATCACCCTATGAATAAGGCAGGGCTATGGTTCCCTGAGAACAGCAGGATTTGAGCTGAACGTGTGCACGATGTCTTCAGAGAGCTGTGAGTTTTCTCCCCACGTGACTTTGGCTGTCTTTGAGAAGCAAAGAGATTTTCCCTGGTAAAACAGGGTCTTGTAAAATTGTGGTCATGTTCTCACTAAGAGGGTGCAACCTTTTGATGGTGGCAGGCAAATGACCAGTCATGAACACAACAAATCCACTCTAGGAGCATTGCTGAATGGAGCTGCAGGATGCTAGCGGTTATCCGTGGTTAGAAATGGTCTGTTTGGGACACTTTTGAAAAAAACAAAACAACAACAACAAAAACAAACAGTCACACTGGTCTTAAAGTCAAACAGCTTACTGTCACCTGAAATGCTGCTTCTAGTTCAGCAAATGATCAGATGGTCACAGGTTTAAAATCTCTACTGTAGGATTTCACTGGAGATTACCATTTTCAGAAGCAAATGTCCTTTTAAGAGTCCTTCTGGTCCCAGATGTGGCTTGTTCATTCTTCAGGATTTCTCAGACAGGTGTCAATAGAGAAGCTCACCATATTTCATACTACTCTTTCTCAGCTAGTGAAAATGGCTTTGCAGACCAGCCGAAAGTGTCCAAGACAAGACTGTAATCCAAGACTCCAAAAAAGACCCAAGCCATTAGATCAGTTCCCAGGAGCTGACCAAAGCATGACATTTATCCCTTCACCATTGCACACATACAACAGAAGGATAATCTGTCTCCTGAACAGAGCACTGGTAGGAGGTAGGGTGAAGGGGTCACTTGGAAAACTCAGTTCTTACTTCACTTTTCCTAAGGAGAGTAAGTCAGTGACATTTAAAACAGCCTATCTGTAGAAGAGCTTCTGGTTTCCTCAGTTTGGGGACCCTGAATATGAATCCAGAGCTGTCCTCCATGGAGAGAAGCAGTGAAAGTGGTATTCTTTCAGATCAATTGTATGAGTTTTATAAAGTTCCCAGAGGCATAACTTGATAGTGACTCCAATGACAAGGAAAGGAGCTTCATCCTGCTGAAATCAGGCATAGAATATGCTGGAGTAAACACATGATGTCACCCAAGAGATCTGGATCAGCACCAACACAGAGCATGGGCAGGGCAATCTCTGTTGAAGGATCCGGTCCTAAAACCTTCTTGCTCCATTTTTCAGGATCTTGAAGGAACTTGCAAACTATATCCTAGGAAATCAATAGCTCCTGCTGACATTCTTCAAGACCATGGGAAAAAAACAAAGACCTAGGTAGGTAGCCCTAGGGCTAGGTTCATCTCTCAATAAAATGTCCTTCATGGTATCCATGTGTACTCACTCAGAGAAGGCTAAGTGGAAAATAAACATTTCTACATATTGAGCTCTTTCTAACCCTTTGGAATTTTATAAGCATGAAGAAATTCTAATCAAAAGGTCTTCAGAGCTTCTTGGTAAAACAATCATGTCTGAAGATAAGATTTGTAGAATATGAATGTCTAGAGCTTACTTCATTACATTGGGAGAGGGGTAGAGTATATCACAGACAAATAGCAGACTGTCAACACAGAACTGAATTCAGTTTTTCTTTTTTCTACATCAGAATCTCCTAAATTTACCAATAACTCAAATACTCCCGCATCTTCAGAAGTTTAGTACTTGGGTCTGGAAATGAGGCATGGGTTCAAATCTGAGTTTTGGTTCAGATCCTAAATTGCTATCTTTGGCTCAGAAACAACACACCTTACATGCAAACATCCAGTAACCGGAACATGGAAACTTGACCCAACCCCACAAAAGTAAAAAAGATAAGTCTAAAAATATGAAGGGTCACTTCTCTTTTCCTGGTGCTAAATACTCCAGGCATGCACTTTAAAGATTCCAAAGAATGCTTCAGCAAAATGGGCCTGGGCCAGAAGTGGTCTAGAATCCAGGCTTCCATTCCACATTATCAGAGCTCTTTAGAAACATTTAAATGTATATATGAGCATATGTATACATACAAACATTTTGCTATCTTTAATTTTACTCTAATGTGAATTAAAGATGACTTTGATAAGCACAGAACTAAAAGGATTAACTGCAGCCATTTCTAATTTTATCCTCTGATACTCTCTGAAACATTTAGATGAACACATTCAGAAAGGGGATGGTTCCACTGGTCTATTTTTGATACGAGCAGAGTAAACTATGTCATTGTGTCACCTACCATGAAATCTCAGCCTCAATGACGTGGGCGCTTAATCATCTGTCCTTTACCCAACAGGCCAAACTGGGAGGTGGGAAATCTTTCTGTTGACTAATCAAAGTGCCTACCTCCCGCCTCCCCCTGGCCACTGGGGAGAGGAGGTGGCAGGAACAGGAGTATAGGGCTCCAAAAACTCAGAATACCCAAAGTCAGATTCTGAATTAAAAACTGCCACTGAGACACAAGAGCAGAGAGATAAACAAACAAAAAAGATGCAGTGAAATGAATACCATAGTGTGAGTGATCCTACCTTGGCAACGGCTTTACCATCGGAATTATTGTTGGAATCCTTAGCTCCACTGAATGAATCTCTTCTTTGTGGGCATGGTTTCTTTTTGCGTGGTCTGCCTTTCAGATTTGGCGCTGAAAACAAATGGAGAATCAATGATATATATTTTCCTGGCCGTGGATTTCCTTAGTGAAGACCCAGCATCTTACTCCACTGGTCTCCTCTAACTGTTCAGAGAAATGGTCATCTTCTCTAAAGGGCTCTGCCCCTTGCTAGACCATATACCACTGTGCATGTGTCCCAAAGCTAAGCCACCACACTTTACTATGTCTAAAGAACACAAATAAAATGAAGCCTAGAGGATGATAAGGGAAATGCCCTTCCCCACTGTTAAAAAGAAGTATTTAGGACTGAAAGACAGCCCTGAAACAAGCTTGGAGATCATACTTTATATTTTGTTCTGCATCTTATGTGGAGAAACCTAAGTGATCAGCCCATTGTGATAAGGTAGTAAAGTAATGTTTGAAAACATCTCTCTTGGAAAGTGTTTGGAGACACAAGCATTTTCTCAAATCGACATACAGATTAAGGAGAAAGATAGCTATGGAGCAAGGCAGTCACAATAGCCAGCTGCAAAAGTATTATTACATGTATTTACTAATAATACTGCGACCAGCAGTTCTCGAATCTCAAAAAGCTGGCAGATACATTTAAACTAGTGAGTTCTCTTTTCCTTCTCAATCTATTTTTATGAACATCTAAAGGGTTATTTAAAATAAATTTCTAAGATTACACTGGGCTTAGCCTGCTTCCACTGGGGAGACACTTTTTAAAAACTATCGATAAAATACAAATCCAAGCCCTATTTCACCCTGGGTGTTGAGCTTGGTTCCTTGTAAGATCCGTACAGAAAGTAAAGGGCAGGGGCAGGCTGCTGTTTATTGACTGCTAAGACTGTCCGGCGGCAGCTTTCACATTTAACTTCATCAGTTACCCAAGTCCAGCAAAATGAAAACCAACTAGCTAACCGAGAAACCCTTGAAAAATTCCAAACTCATGGATTCTGCCCCAAAACAATTTCTTCCAGCCCTTTCAAGGTATCCACACTTTTTATTACTTTCAGGGATGAGGATGACAATGTCAAATCTGAACACCACGAACTCTCTTAATTGTTCATCTTCCTTGCGACACACAGTGGAACTGGTGGCTTTAGAACATTTCACAATGTACTCATTTTACAGACACAATGAATCCTACTAATTTGATTTTCTGCTGCGGATACCAGTTTCTGCTGTGAAGCTCAGTAAGGCAGTGAGCTGCCTTTACAATCAGAGAGGAGGAAAAAAAAAGTTTAAAGAGCCGCTTTTGGGGGCTTTTGGGGGCTCAGGCTCCCTTTCCTCAAACCCACTTTTATCTCCTTTATCAAAACGGCGCGGGTCTGAAGTCCATCCCAGAAAGCCAGCCTGAAATTATCGAGGTAAACATGCTCACAAGCAAAATCAAGCAAAGAGAAAGTAGCGATTACCCATTCCAGTCGACAAACATCTGCCTGATTGATCTCTGTGTTCATGAAAGCTACAGCATGTGACTGCTCCCCGGCCACATCCCTGGAAGTCGCTGCTCCTGGATGTCAGCTTCCCTCCTCCGAATGCGAGCTGAGAGGCTCAGTGCTCTGCTTACAACTCCCCTCCCCCGGCAGCTCCATTACTCATGTAAACACACGGCAGTGACTAGCACTGAGTGCGTGGGATGAGCTCTGAGCACTTGGCTAGAGCTGCCAGTCTGGCAGGGAGGGTTCTGCTCTCCCCACCTCCCAGCACGGGGCTGGTGATTTCATCCAGCCTGTTTTGTGGATCCTGACCTCTTGCTCCCTTCAGAGGGAGCATGATACCACGTTCCATGAATCTGACATGGTCCCTAGCCCGGAGCCAGGGCTAGGACTATGTTGTTTAGAAGATTTTGTGTAGCACAGAAGTGTTTCCACAACTGACCTGGAGTGCTAAGATTTTAATGACCCTGAGGGAAGGATGTGCTTTCATGTCCCTTATCAAAATAATAACCAAGCAGAGACAAATAGAACTTGGGGGAGAACGTTCGAGACAACTCATCAGAAAACACAGAACAATATTATTACCTCTACGATTTGTTACTATCATCTTTCCCTCCTCACATTTTGGTGAACAAAAGCATTTAGACCTAAGAGGCATTTATTTCCAGAAAAGCGTTCAAATCCCCAAAGGCCTTTTGGAAAAAAGACAACTTGCATTGAATATGCCATTTTAAATACTAAAAGCAAAGGTTCCAGGAACTGACAAAAAGTCAACCCCAAAACTGGGTCTATTTCCTCCATTCTTTGAGCTGTTTTCAGAACCCAAAGAAGCACATGTTCTTCCCCTGCAGATTCTGAGAATGACAAATTTAGAACAGACACCTAATATTCTGGTATTCTGGTCACATAAACTTAAACTCTGATCAAGGGAAAAAAGCCTTTGGTTCCTAACAGGACAAGTACACGGACATTTCATGTACAGTTAAGTAAATCCCACCAGTGACTCAAGGCTCAAGCTAGAATCTTTTAGTCTTCCCTCTGAACTCTTTCTCTGTTCTTCTCTCATGGAACATATCACTGAATTCCTTGTACTTGAGCTGTTGTTTTTTTTTTTCCCCTTATTATTACTATATTGGATGGGCCAATCCCCAGCTCAGCACTCAGGAGGCAGCACTGTGTAACATGCATTTGTTGAGTGAACAAGTGCCTAATGGAAATGAAGAGGCACACACATATTCTCCACATCCTCGTGAGCTGGCTGCCCAACCTGACAGCAGCGTGGTATACTTGTCACCCTGGGCATCTGTAAAACTGCATTCACCTTTATGACTTAGACTTACGCTCTGGGAATAAGAGCCAGTGACTTGAGGTTGTACTGACCTGGTATTGAAAGCCTAAGGCCTTCAGTTCCCGATTACTGCATGTACCTTTGTTCTACATGCAATGCACAATGCCCCCCAAAGCACTAATGTTCAATGTTCCTGAGGCAGTTCAGCAGAAGGGCCTAGGTAAGAATCTCCATAATTCAATCTGAGACTTTTTGGATTCATAAGATCCTAGGTGAAGCTTTGGGATTGAGGGGCTGGCTTCTGGGGGTAGCAAAATTTCTGGTCTTCAGGCCACATCTTTTTTCCTCTAGGAGGTGAAACAAATCATTTGTTAGGCCAGAGACTAAAAATAAATGTGCTATGATATGCTGGTGGTCAGGAGTGGGTGGGCTCTGAATTTTAATTCATTTACATAAGAAGTAGCCCCACTCCTTCCAGTCACCCTGGGTGAACTTACATCTGCCTTCTCCTTGAAAGCCAAGGGCTACCTATGTGTTGAGAGAACCAAGCACCTAAGACTCTCCGATTGGAGAAGTCTGGTGCTTTAGATAAAACTGATATCTACCCACAAAGCTCTGCTGAGAAGCAGAAGAACTGTTGCTAATGCATACCTGTCTCCTGCCAGCTCTTCTTTAAACAAATAACAGTGCAAAGCAATAAATGCACAGTTACTTTTACTTGTATATAGAATCCACTGCCTAGCCTTGGCCTGGCTCATCATAGAGTTCAGTAAGTGCTTTTTGCATGAATGTTTTCAGTATTACACACGCATAACCAAAGTAGCTAATAAAGCATACTTTCTCTGGGCCAGTTACTGTTCTGAGTGCTTTGCCTACAATAACTCATTTAAAACTGAAAACAAGCCAATTATTCTTCCCACTTTACAGACCAGGAAACTGAGGTAGAGATGAAAGTACTTGTCTTGAGTTTCACAGCTGGAAATAGGATTCCATCCCAAGCAACTGGACTGTATCCAGAGCCCCTGCTTTAAGCAAATTCTCTCCAATAGACAGACGCTCACTCTGCTTCTTAATGAGGTTATTCATATTAACTCCGGCTGGCAGTCACCAGGGAGCCAAATGAAAACACTCTCAAATACTGCATAGTGCCCATCACAGCAAGCCATCAGCATCCCATAGGCTTGACAGAGAACAGGGTCCCCCTTAGTCACTCAGCAGGTGACCAGACTTGCACTGAAGCCACTAAAACATGGTCAGTGCACTAGCCTGTTAGTTACTCCTTTAGAGTGGGCCTGACTCTTCTGCCTAATCAGTGAAAGATCTCTGTGGTTTCAAGAAAATTCTTCTCTCTCTGACTGCCCATCTGTTCCTCTTCATCAATGCCAAGAAATTAACAAGTATTCACCTTTGCGAAGTCACTGCTACTTCTAAAGGTGTTATTCCCCAGAGAATCAAGCTACCTCCAGTGTTCCAAGCTACTCTGACATATAACCTATGTTTGTGCTCTTATTTTCCTTTTTATTTTTTTTTAACTCCTTCAAATATTAATGAGTCTGCTTTCTTAACAGCATAGCAAAACAAGTTTGTTGTTGTTTTTCTTAAAGGGTCTATGAGATCAGAGACACAGGCATTCCTGTGCATATTTACTTCACTATGGGTCCCGGCAAGTATTGTGTCTGGCCAGTGCAGGTGTGGGAAACTTTCATCTCAGCCCCAGCTCTTGCAATAATAATATTAAAACAAAGGAAATGTAACCAGTTACTGGCAAAGTAAATTGCTTTTGGCTTAAATGTTCATTTTTTTCTTTTCTTTTTTTTTTTTTTTACTGTGTTCTTCCTGTCATGACAATCTTTTTTTTTAAATAGCATTTATGCTCTTGGAAATACCATGGAGGTAAACAGCTATAAAAGCTGGATTGACTCATTAGTTAACAACTCTTTCTTCCCATTTCGCCGAGAAGATTTTTGTTGCCAACACAGCTACATATTCCCAAGAGAAATTCTTTGTGAGCTTCTACTTAGAGATAGGGCTTGTTCGTTCATGGGGACCGGAATCGGGGGAATGGAAAACCAGGAGTAATTTTCCTGAGAGTCTGACCCCCAGGGTCAATGTCTACAGGAAGTTGGTGGAGCATTCACTCATTTAATTTGAAAGTTGTGCATGTGTGTGAGCCTGTGTGGGTACCTATGTGTGTGTGTTTTAAGCATGGACCAGAAAATGAAATTCATGGATTGAAGTTTTAGGTACTGACAAATGTTGGTCCATGTATAGTCTGTGTTCCCGATAATACTTTGCATTTCTGTAATGCCATTCCTTTGAGGATTGTAATTCTTTGGTACATTTTCTTTATAGACAATAATCTTAAAATACTCTAGCAAGTTTTAGCATGGAGCATTGCCCTTTCTGGAAAAAAAGAAAAGAAAAAAAAAAAAAAAAAAAAAAACCTACCCTAATTTAGTTACCATTTACTTTGTTCTATTTTCAATGTTTCCCTTTTGACTATTTGGAAACTTCCTCTTTCACTACAACAAAAATAGGATGAATGTTTTTAAAGTTATTAACGTATGAGTAAAAGATTAAAAAAAAACAAAAAACCAAGAATGGCAGAATGCTTGATCAAAGCCACTCCTAAAATTTATGGGTGTAATAAAAGAAAGGCATTTCACAGATAATCTCTTACAGAATTTCAGTTTTCAAATACTTGGGGCAGGGGGAGAGAATTAAAAGCTCTCAGCTCTCATTATGGCTTTAACTTATAAGCCCACATTTGAACCTTAGAATTCATAAATGATTCCTGAAATTTTTATTTCAAATCCAGTTTTATTCTACACAGTACCTGTTGGTACTCAGTGACTACCTAATAGGATGAATCGTTCTGTGAATTCATAAAATACTAATCTCATGTAGAGTTAAGAATATTGAAGTTTATTTTTATTCTGTTTTCCTCTAACAGTCTTCCACACCCAACAGAAATGCTTGAGAGGCCACTGTATTGTCTGAGATCTGAACACAAAGAGCCATTAACAAGCACAACTTGATCTTGTGGGACATTCTAACTTTAAATGATGAATTTTAAGCAAGGGACATGGCAAAACAATGCAGCAAGAGTGTGATTTGATTATTTGGTCATTGTTCTGACAGTTCTCTTTTAATATTTTTCTCTTAAATAGACATTAAAAAGATGAGTACAGAGCTGTTAGATCAGATTCTAGAGTCAGATTTAAATGCCCTCACTTTTTTGTTTTGTTTTGGTACTAGGGATTGAGCTCATTCAGAGGGGCATTCTACCTCTGAGCTATACCCCCAATCCTTTTTATTTTTGAAACGGGATCTCATTAAGTTGCTGAGGATCTTGCTAAATTGTTGAGGTTGGCCTTGAACTTGTGATCTTCCTGTCTCAACCTTCCGAGTACTAGGAATACAGGCATGTGCCACCATACTTGGCTAAATGGCCTCACTTTCAAATGCCACCAAGAGGACATAGCCCTGAACAGCCACCAATGGTTGTGCCCCGGAGGAATAACCACCACATAGCACTGGACGTCTCTGGACATGCAGACCTGGGATTTGAGTTTCCAGGTGAGTTTTAGCCCAAACCATATCCCAGCATTGCTTGAATCACTAACAACAATTTAGCACTTCCAAAGAACTACACTCTCACAGAATCCAGGTTCTCCTGGAAAGTTCAGCTTATGTTGTTAAAAAGATGGTAAAAAAAAAAAAAAAAAAAGAAGCTGGCTTTATATGAGGTCCAGTCATTTTTGTCAAAATCACTGAGATCCCCTAGAGTCACCAAGGAGAGTAGAATGTATGACCACATTTGTCATACCTGGACTGCTCAGGCAGCTAAAGTCCAAAACAGCCATGGACTTCATTGACTGCTCAACAAAGCATGTAAGTAAACACTCTTGTAATCTCTTCCAAAACATGCCCAGTCTTACTCACTCCTGTTTCATACTTGTGAATGCTGGAGCTTTGTTAATGCCCCATCAAAGTTTTAGTAATTTCATTGGCATGTGATTTGCATAGCTATTTCCTGATCCGCCCTCTCTTTCTGCCCTGGAGGTCTTCATTTCTCAGAAACACTTTAAAAACACAGATTATTTGACTTCTGCCCTTCCCCCATCCCATAAAAGGAACCGGACTTGCTAGCTCATCTGTATTGCTAATTGGCTTAAAAACATGTGACTCCCTGAGTTTCTGTATTAAAAGACTAGTAAACCTCTTTTGTAGTTGGGTTTTATCAACAGAGATAGGCAGATTTCTATCATTATTTCTCTCTGTGTCTTGAGAAGGGAGAGAAATTGAGACAGGGACATCTATGAAAAGCAGCACCCTTTAAGATTAAGGGAGTGAAAACCAATGGGGTGGGAATGGGGAGATGAGACAGTTAGGGAGCACCATGGGGACAAAGGGCAAATGTACTCCTGGGTCTTAACTCCTAGCTCCTTAGCTATTCAAAGTATGATGTGTATAATCAAATATTATCTAGATATTATGAAAAAAATCAGAGTGGATTCCAAAATAAGACAGAAGTGCTCTGGAAGTCTAAAAGAGATCTTCACAAGGACCCTGGCAAAGAAGAAAAGAGAAACACGAAGCTAGGTCTCGGTGTGGAGTGAGGAGAGATTTAGAGTTTTCAGAGGATAGTCTCTAAGGGGAGAATCCTGGAAATAGGAAAGAAGATTGAACTCCATGCTAGACATCGCAAACTTGCACCTTCTCCCTCTGGTGTGTTTTGGCCATCTTCAGTATCCTCCAGCAAGAGCCGTTCTCTAAGGGAGGTCCCCTCTACCTCTTGTTAAGGGGTGTAGGTGGTGGCTCACAGCTGTGGGATAACAGGGTCCATATACCAAGGCCCACACAGTTCCGGAGCCTCAGTTTTCCTGAGGGTCAGTAGCCTGTGGAGATTCCTCTGCCTTAGAAGGCCAAGTTCTCCGTTGAGACTTCCAGCCAGAGAGGACATCTGCAGACCTAGCTGGGTCCGTAGGGGAATGGTCCCAGCGCCAGCCAGGTCCCTGTCCTGCACGCATAGTCTCTGATTCTCCTGCCCTTGCCTTACCCCTATAGCACAGGCAGGGTCTCCTCATGAGGTCCCAAATGCAGCAAAACTAAAAGTGGCCTCTAAAAACGCCACCATGGCTTAAACCTCCACTTTTGCATGTACCTGACCACTCCTCCCTCCAACCATCTATCTCTTCAGATGCCAGGGGTCAGTGAGCCACCTCCAGGCCTCCTGATCAATAATTATAGGGCGTGTTGTTTCGTTGCTACACTGTGTGCTTTTTCTTATGGGTCTGAAACACTCCCGTTTCCATCCATTAAAACTATTAAATAAACACAGATTTAGTTTTTTGAGTATGCTACTAAATAAGAATAGATTATTAATATATTTGTCCATTTTTTGTTTCAGATGTTTAGAGATCCACTCTGGACATGGTTTTTGTAGGACGCTTTAATTTCTGCAGTTTCTAATGGTCATAAATTCAGGACCTCTTAAACATGGAGAATTAATTTTTTGTCTTTTTCTCTCTTTCTTTTCCTTTCTGTTACAATCAATAAACCTGCTCATTCCAGTCTATGATTGATGTGTTCTGTGGCATTGCTATTGAACATGACAGCACAGAACTGAAAGCTACATTTTTGTATCAAATAGCCTTACAAGGAACAGTAAATATCAGAACTGCTTTTAAACTCATATATAAACAGAACATTCTGGTTCAGCTATTTCTCCAGGTTTGGAAATGAGATATTCCATTTTCAACATTGAGCATAATTGATTTGCTACATCTCTAAAGAAAACATTCCCCACTTGGAAATAAGAGAGAGGATTTTTTTTTTTTTTTTTTTGGTATGTGTGTATGTGGATTAACATGAAGATATTTAACTTATAGACTTGTCTGAAGCTATTATGGGAAACATTTTACTTTTTAAAACACACATAAGAAAAAGTAAAAGTAAAAGGTCATCAAGTAAATATAGGCTCCCAATTTCTTTTTTAAAAATCTAAAAGTAGTCTGTATTGAAAGAATTTTTTTTTTCATGTATGACTTAAAAGTAAAAAGATGATGACTCTTGGTTGTCTGAGATTCTCAGACATTTTTCTTTGTTCAGGTAATTTCCTCCCCTGCTCCTTCCTTACAAGACACCAGCACATTTGTCCTGGATGCTAGGAAAGACTTAAAAACCCTCTGTGGTACCAGGGAACTCATGGACTGCATGGATTAGTGTGCACACTGGAGCAGGGTGGAGAGTGGGGTCAAAATGAGAGGAGAAGGAGCCCAGGTGTGTGTGGAGAGGCAGTGACATGGTCCATGACACCTGGTGATATATTACCTAAGGACAGATGATCATAACTCAGTTAATGGGAAGGAGAGTGTCTCATTGTAGAGGAACAACAGGCAGACACTATCAGGAGCCCTAACGTCAATCTCATGATGAACACAGGAGTTAGAACTGCTTTGCATTCTTCTTACTGGAAGAGAAAACATTTCTCTCACTATTTAGAGCAGCTGTGTCCAATATAGTCACCACTAGTGTCCACTGAGCACTTGAAATATGTCAAGTCCAAATGATCTGAGATGTACCATAGTGTAAAACACACACTGGATTTCCAAAACTTAGTACAAAAAAGGTAAAGTATCTTATTAAAAACATTTTATATGGATTACATATTGAGATGATAATAATATTTTGGATATAATGGGTTAAATAAAATATATTATTTAAGTTAATTCCACATGTTTCTTCTTACCTTTTAAAATGTAGTTACTACACAATTTTAAGTTACACATGTCTTGTGATAGCTTTCTCTTGGGTGATGCTGGTTTAGTCAACAATTCAATGTTATGATTATAGATATGTCTTTGGAAATATGTGTTAAAGAGTAGACAGAACAAGATTAACATCTGAAGCTAGAATAACCATCAAGAGTCATGATTCAGTTTCAATACATTTTTGGATTTTATTCACTGTTATAGAGAAGAGTTGTGTAGGGATTGAGTATCTGAAAATTTTACCAAACCTGAGGTCTCTCCTTTTAAAAATCCAAATCTGGTAATCATTGACTCCAGTCAATGGAATGGCCCTAAGGAGAATGTTATTTCATTGGCTTCCTTAACTAAGATGTCAAAGCAAATGTAAAGTCTTGACCACAGACTATGGAGAGAGAGGTGTGTGTGTGTGTGTGTGGGGGGGGGGGGTTAAAGAGACCAATTTTTTTAGTTATTGACTTATTCTCTTCTGTTGCCAGCATACATTGGGTACATAAACCATTTTCATTCAGTTTAAACTAAGAAAAATGGAACTTGAACCCCAATGATTTTGGCTAGTCCTAAGGAGAAACTTAACAACCTCAAATTGTTGAATAACCTACAGTCTGACTGTGTTTGCCTTTGGGAGATTTAATTTCAAAGTAAGTAGAGCGGTCAAATAGAGTCAGGCCTAAAGGTGAGGACAGAGCTCACTTGGCTTGGCTGGGCTGCCTCAGGTCCTACCGTTTCACAAGTCAGAAAGTGAGATTATGCATTGAAGTCAGGCATGCCAATGAGCCCAGAAAAAGCTAAACAGAAAGGATTTAGCTCTGGGGACCAAGAGGGAGACACATTCTTTCCACATTCATTCTTAGTACCAAAAAGACCATAGGCATCATTCGAGGGGCCACTGCCAAGGTTCAGCTGGCCTGATGTCCCATCCTTCCAAACAACTGGTCACAGGAGCTGAAATCATAGTCCATTCCCTCCACTCCTCACCTTTGGATTCCTGTGATAGCAGTCACACAGGAACATAACTAGACATTAATAGCCCTCTAAACACAATATGTAAATCACAGGGCTCCACACCCTCCCAGATTCTCTCATGGAACCCCCTCCCGACACCCCTTACTTCCCTTAAAATGGCTCTGGTTGTAAAAAATAAAACAATAGCAATGGTGGTACTGAAAATAAGCTTAGAAAATATTTTCTTTTCTTACAAGGCAAGAGTTGCTGTAGCACGTAAGGCAGTAAAATACAGAGAGATTAAGACCAAAACCTTCGAAACATCAACAAAATGAGCAACAAATATTATACGTTCTACTGTTATAATGAATATAAGGTAATCAGTTTTATGGAATTATTTGGTGGGATCAACCCACATCCCATTGAAGCTGTATGCACACCTCTGGTATGTTTCTGATATCTAACTATAGAAGTATTTTTCTTTGTCCTCCAAATTCTTTTATAGCACATGGTATGCATATTTCAGCATCCAGCATTATTAACTCATGACCAACTGTCAGTTGATGGTTATCTAACACATGGGGTCTCCAAAAGGGATCCTTATTTGGGCAAAAGCTCTTGTCTGCACCAGTCTGTCTGTATTTTCCCTTGGAAGAACTTTATTTGGATTATTATTAGCCGTTAGTGGAAACTCAGAGGCTGCATGTGTGACAATTGAAAGGAGGAGAAATAAATCCTTAGCAAGTTAAAACATTTAGCTGATATTAAAACCATTTCTAGTTTTGTGAGCCGTATGCAAACTCTCCATCGCCCTCTTGTGGTGAATCTGTGTGATACGGTGGGACAACCATAAAAACCCCAGAAACTAGCAAGAGAGTTTAATCAAATACAGGTAAGAACATTCATTTTGGATAGAAACAGCCCCAAATCACAACCTTATGCTTTTATATGTTTTAGAATTTACATTTAAGGGCCCTCCTCTTCGGTGATGGATGTTGTGGGGTAAGGGTGGGTGGGGCTTATAATATGGAAATTAGAACTCTTTCTGGAATACAATGACTTCACTCACTATATTTACAATCATAGCTGTTAAATATGTGGAAAATTGATTTTTATGAGGTTTAGAACCTTAAAAGAATTGTGTCCACATTTTTTAAGTTCCTTCATAACCAAAAATAGACTGATGTTCCAACTGGTTTGGAATTATAGAAACCAAGGGAAGAAGTCTGAATAATTCCCTAATATGGAAGAAAAACTATTATTTTTCTTTAAAAATAAGGAACAGTTTATTTATTTCTGACAATAGGCAACATATGGAAACTTGGAATTTATAAAACTGTAAAAATATAAATTCTATAACCATAGGTATAGAATTTATCTTTGATATTTTCTAAAAATAAAATTCTGAACTAAAATTTTAATGATGAGTTGCTAATTTTGGATTTAATTTAATTTTTTAAAAACACCACTTAAAATTTCTGCTCTACGCTTTTGTACAATTTCCTGCCCAACGGGCCCATCCCCAGAGAGCAAACAAACTTGATATTAAAACAAACTGAACAGCTAAAGAAAAAGCTGGGGGAGAAGTCACAGCAAAGTACATGAGAACATAAACTATTTTTCATCTAATTACCAGTAAATGTACCATTTCTCTCTTTTATGTGCCTTCTATTTAAATCAAAACTACTCTTCTACCCAGCATGCACAAAAATGCTCGGTGTTTTCAATATGATTTTAGGGGTAGATTCATCTTAGCTTGGTTTTTCCACTCACACGTGGAAGTTCAGTTTCGCAACAACTGTTCTTCAGTTTTGTCTTTGAATTAGCAAAGTTCTTAAAGTAATTTTACTATAAAATTAAACAGCTGTGAGTTCTTTAGCAAAACATGACGGGTCTTGTTCTTCTTTGTACTATTGTGCAAGCTGAAATATCCTTTCTTTCATGTCTTTTTATTCCAAAATGAATTCCCCAGTTAGCCTTGTTTAGCTTTAAAATAATCATCATAATAATAAAGAAGGGGGTGGTATTTGCTGACCTCTGAAATTCATCTGCTTTTAAGCACAGGCATTTACACAAGGTACTTACTCAAAGGGGTTTTGTTTAATTCCTATTATGGAATGTAAAGTGATATTCTGCCCCAATATAATGCCAATTCGGTGTAAAATAAAGCCATGTCTAAGTATTTCTGTGGGGCGTGGTATCTTATGCCTATTTTGCAGATGGGAAAACTGAAATATTTCTAAATGCTGAGGAAGTACAGAACTAAGACGTTCATAGAGGCTCGAATTAAATTTAGAATTTGACTCCTAGCCCAGGACTCTAACCACGTGAGGGCCCTGACTCTTTGGAATCAACAGAAGAGCAATTTTAAAACATTCTTTTGACATTATTAACCACAGCCTCAGGGCTCAGGGAAGTGGGGGTGGGAGGCGGGGCCTGGACACATGACACGGAGCTGCTAGGTGGCAGCCTCTTGTGACATTACTAATAATATGGATTACTTGATCCACGCTGCCATATATTCTAGGAACATTCAGAGGCTTAGTGTTTCCCCTTGTATCTTAAAAAAATAGAATCTAAATTTGAGAGCTCTTGTAAATGGCTCTTTTTTTTTGGGGGGGGAGGGCACTGGGGATTGAACCCAGGGGCATTATACCTCTGAGCTACAACCCCAACCCTATTTTATTTTTTATTTTGAAACAGGGTCTCACTCAGTTGCTGAGGGTCTTTCTATGTTGCCGAGACTGGCCTCAAACCTGAGATCTGCCGGGTCTCAAGCCTTGGGAGTACTGGGATTACAGGTGTGAGCTGCCACCGCCTGCTAAACAGTCAGGGCAACACAGGAATTGCAGGACGTGATTTCTTTAACTTTTCAGATGGATTGGAACCCAAGACCACTGGTAGGAGTTGGTAAATCTACAATGTGATGACAGCAGTATTCTTTGAGTAATTTCTAGAATGGTGGAATTCCACAGCTTAAAGTGAACCTTAGGCACTGTGGTCCAGACTTTTATAGGATTCATTAATAAAAGGTGGGCCCAGAGAGCCTGTGATTTCCTTGGAGTCCTGGTAAGACCCCAAGGTTCTGCTGGCTATGAAGGACCAGTGGCAGTACCTTGGCAGCCAATGGCCTTCTAGTGGGCCCTGAATATCTCCACTTTGTCTCTGTGGGGCCAGCTCTGTCATCCCAAGACCACATTACCAAAACACACTTTCCAAGGAACTGCAATTAATAAAGTCGAATGGGAGCTGACAAGGACATCCCCGCTATGTTCAAATGCCAACACATACAACTGAGAAAGCTCACTTGGAGTACAGGGCCTGTGGTGCTTCTGGCGGGACTCCTGCACACCACACTTCCAACTGTCTTTTCAGACCCAAGTGGGAGGGAATAAGAGGGATTTGGAAAGGCATCAGGACAACATTGGGGCCTTTGGCCTCAACGCCTGCCTGCCACCTGCTTGCTTTTGTTAGTCTGGGCTGCAAAATGCAAAGGAGCCCTCTTGGGGGTAAGGAAAGGCTTGGGGGAAATCAGAGCTTGTGGGAGCAAGAAGAAATGGCCCACAGCCGACTTTGATATGGAGACTCCTGTTACCTTCTAGCAGTAACAAAAGCCTTGGAGAGCCCAAGCACCTCCTGTGGCTTCCTCCTTCTCCCCAACTTGCTTCTTCTAATAGCACAACCCTTCCTTTTCTAGCTGTTTTCCATCCTGCCCCAACTCCTACTTGTTCTAGAATCCCAATGGGCATCACATCCCCTTAAAAGGCTTCCTTATTCTACATCATCTCCAGCTGAGAGAGACACTTTGTCCACAGGTTCTCCATTAGGTGCGTGTCTCCTCTAGCACCTACCACTCTGTATAAAATAGTGTCTCCCAGACTCTCTGCCTCAGCAGATACTAAAGAGTTTAGGTTTGCCTTGGTCACTGCAGCATCTTCATAGTAAGTGCTCAATCAATGGTTACTGGACAAATGGTTCTGTATTGTGTTCTGAAATCAGTGTCTGGCCCTTATTTAAAAGTCTAGCAAATAATAGCTGGGTATGGTGGTGCACATCTGTAATCCCAGCACTTGGGAGGCTGAGACAAGAGGATCGCAGGTTTGAGGCCAGCCTCAGAAACAAGGTCCACCACAACTTAGACCCTATTTCCAAATAAAAACTTAAAAATAAATAAAAACCTTAAAAATAAGGTTGGAGGTATAGCTCAGAGATAGAATGCCCCTCGGTTCAATCCCCAGGACCACAAAAAAATAAATAAATAAAAATAAGAGTATAGCAAGTATTTGTTAAGTGACATTGACTGCTGATCCCATGGAGAAAAGTACCTCCGAAGAGGGCAAGGTGGCTGGGTTATCCTGGGTGCTTCACCTTCCTACTTGGAACATGTTCCCTTGGTCATGATCACCATTAAGATGTGGAGGACATGTACAGCCACGTCTTATTTATTTATTTTTATACTTTTATTGGTGCATTGTAATTATATATCATAGTGAGATTCAAAGTGATGCAAAAATATGTGCACATAGAGCTCGGTATATTTCCCTCCATATACCCCCCCTTTTCCCTCCCCACACATATTAGTGAGATTGACAGTGATATCTTCATATATAGACATAACATTACTGAAGCTATTTTTTTCTTCAATCCTTCCCCCCCTTCTCCCCGCACTTCTCTCCCCCAACCCTTTTCCACTATTCTGCTGGTCTCCTCATTTATCTGAAGTCCATTTTGTTTCCCGTTTTCTCTCTAGCTTCTGCATATGAGAGAAAACACAGGACCCTTGACTTTCTGAGGCCAGTTGATCTCACTTAGCATAATATTCTCAAGTTCCATCCATTTTCCTGCAAATGACATGATTTTGTTCTTCTTTATGGCTGAGTAAAATTCCATTGTACACCCACATTTTAATTTCCACTACGTAACTCTGAGACTCAGCTATTGTCACCCACTTAAATACTTAACAGAAACCTGTCTTGTCTGTGGACACACAGATCTGACATGTTTTTCCAAAGCTCTCAAATCCATAGGGACACTGGCTGTCCTAGAGAACCCCTGTACCAGGAAATAGTCAGCAACACCTAAGAGAAAAAACTTCCCTGGGAGGGTGGCATCCTGTCTGGTGAGAATCACTTTTTATAAAGGGACCCCCCCTACCGAGCTACCTTAAAAATATGCACATAAAAGTCTATCATGTAGAGATAATCTATAATGTAGAGATGAAATTTAAATTCCAATAAAGATTAATTTTTTAGCAAAGATTGACAAAATAGGAGATTAAGCTACAGTTAAAAGTTCCTAGTAATGGGAAAGTCCAGAAATTTCATACATAATGCTTTTATCTTGATAGCAAAATAATCCCCTGCCACAAAAACAAGGCAAATCAAGGTAGGAAATTGTTCAGCGGGAATTAAAATGTCACACTTTACACAGAATAAAGCATTGCAATCACCAGGGAAACACACATTGCAAATGTGTTAACACAAAATTACATACATCGTTTAATTATATAAGCGCATAGCTCCTGAGTAACCCATTAGCTAAACATGTCGGGCTGCGGTTGAATATATACATGCAATATTTTTAGCACAGAGGGGATGTAACTATGTCAGACCTGGCACCATAAAGCCTGAGATGGCAAATGCTATTAAACTGAGATGCAATCATGTTGAAAAGGAAACATTAACAAACAGCAGACAATTGAGAAGAAAATACAGTGAGCTTGTGTTCTACTACATGTGCTTCCAAAACCTTATATAACTACTCATTGTCTACTTCATCTGGCTTACATCCCAGGTTTGTTCTATGCTATACTAATTTTATAATAATAAACTGCTACACCAGTTTTATGAAATCACACATGCAGAGAGTTGCAGATGACATGACATCTGATTCTTTTCGCCAGCAAAGGACACCATCCTGAAATTAAACAAAGCTTCATGCAGAACTATCTACTTCGTTTCAAATGGCCCTTGGATTCACTTCTGAAAAAAGATACGTCATCTTTTCTTTCATTTCCACAACATGGGTGGATTGGTAAAATTACTGCTGGCTACCCAAGTTTCACAAAACAGAGAGGCAATGAGAGCAGGTGGTTCCGAATCCACTTTATAGATCAGGTAACCATATGATCCTAGGCAAGTTATCATCTCTCTCTGGAGCTGAATTTACCCATTTATCAAAAGGGGATTTTAACTCCATCTTGAAAGATTATGATTCTTAAGAAAGAATATGAATTAGATAACATTAGACGGCATGCCTAGCACACTATTGAGCACACCAAAGACACTAATAAATGCTGGATGTCACTATTATCACTATTATATGCATAGACATATGGAAGTAATATATCACTTCAAGCATTTTAAAAAGTGAGTAGCTGGCTGCTGGGAGAGTTATTGACACTCTGGAAGCACCTGAGCCCTCAGCAGAGGTAAAAAACTTGCAGGACCCAGGAAGAAAGAATAAGTGCACAAAATCAATGGTATCATTTGACACAAGCATCTGGCATGCCTTCCTGGAGGCTGAAATTCTGTCTACACTGGCAAGTCTTCTCTTCCAGTGCAGAGCAATAACTGAGTTGGTAAAAGAGAAAACATGTCTTGGTGATGATGAATTTTACATTGGGGGTGACTTTTTTAATATTTTTATTGGTGCATTATAGTCTTATAGTCTCACATCATAATGTCGTTCACAGTGATAGTGACACACATGCATATCACCTTTGGTGAGTTTTTTTTTCTCCCAGCTCCTTCCCCACTGCCCCTTCCTCATACATGATGTTGAGATTGGCATTGATATTCTCACACATGTACGTAATGTCAATGGAAATTACCTTCATTGATTCTCCCTCTCCCCTCCCCTCCCCTAGACCACCTCCCTTGCTTCACTTGAATTTCTCTTCCATTTTCTGAAGTCCCTCTTGTATTCCTTTGGCAAAAAGCGAAACAAAGAAAAAAAGAAAAGGTAATGACCACAGAGTAAAGTGCTGCCTAAATAAGACAGAGACAGAGAGACAGTGAGAGAGAGAGAGAGAGAGAGAGAGAGAGAGAGAGAGAGAGAGAGAGAAGAGAGAGAGAGAGAGCGAAAGAGAGAGAAAGAGAGATGCACTATGCCCAGAATCCTAATTCTCTAAATAAATTATTGAATGCATCTAAAAATGTGCTTGGAGAATCACCAATGAATACTCAATCCCCAAGTTTACCTAGATCCCCTATGTTTGGGAATCAACATAGCCAGGGCTCTGAATACTGTGGGATCTCAATAAGTAGGCAGCAAATGAATAGAATAGAATATGGAAGGCCAAGAAGAAACACAATGTGTTGGTTGTAGGAGCCCCATTATAGACAAATCTTTCAGGAAGGTTGAACCTCAATTAGGGTTTAAAGCTCTTTTGGGATTTTCACTAGAGCATTTCTATTAGTCAAATCACACTTTAAACAAGCCCTTACATGACAAAAGAGAAGAGCAAATTTAACCTATATAAGAAATTAAATTAGGACAGGTCACTTAAGAGAAAAGAAAACAACAACAACAAAAAGGAATGATTTAAGAGGAAGTAGTAAAGGTCCTTATTTCTACTGGCCAAAAGAAGTCTTGATTTTGATACTAACTTTCAATATTCATTAATTCGATAAGTATCTATTGAATTGCCATATGTCTGACTATGACATCATTCCCAACATGAAGGAGTTAGTATATTCATTGATTTGGAATAAATATACTTTTTCATCAGGCCTCAGTTCCCTCATGTATAAAATTAGAAGTTCATTAGACAAGAAAGCAGGTCACGAGCTGGCAGGCATTGGACCAAATTTGTCTTGTGCTGTATTCAGTTTACACATTTTTTAAAAATGTTGTCAATTAAAAATTATGACATTTTTACAAAAATAGATATGTCTGCTTTTTCTTAAAGAGTTGAGAGATCTCACAATGCTGGGTTTATGGTCCTATTATGCACCAAAAGACAAACTGAAAAGCAGCTGCCCCTTTAGACAGATTTTGGGTGTCTCTCACTCCCTGATTTCTCATAGGCTCCACCTGCCCTTCTCCCTCTAGGTTCTCTTCTGACACCTCTGGACATCTGAGCTTTTACCTGCTGCTCTGGAAGTTCTCTTAGGATCTTTTCATTTCAAATAAGGCAAGACTATGAGAATCCACCAATGGTATAAGTCAGTTACCTACAGAGACGAGGATATTTCTCTAATTAATCCAGGTTCTTTACCCTGTGGGCTAAGATAAAGGCTACAAATCCTAAAAATGGGTTACCAGAAAAGGTGCAATAATCCCTATTTTTTTTTGTACTTGGGATGGAATCCAGGGGCATTCTACCTTTGAGCTACACCCCCAGCCCTATTTTATTTTTTATTTTGAATTAGGATCTCACTAAGTTGCTGAGGCTGTCCTAGAATCTGTGATCCTCCTGTCTCACCCTGATAATCCCTCTTCTTAAAAGTTTCCCAAAACTCCATTTGTTACACATCTATTTGGTATTGTGCAGGAAGCAATTGTTTGTAAGCAGAAAAGATCAAGCTACACATACAGGTCCCCTTTGTAGCTTACATTTTCCTTCTTTGCAAGTGTCCAAGATGAACAGGACATTTCAGTGTGTCTCTAAGGATGCCAGACCAGATTCTCTACTCTTAAAATTGCCTGGTCCCTGCCTGGCTCCTGGGGGATACATTTTGAAACTGGCATCAGAAACTCGGTCATTTGGGCTGCAACTAGAACTGTATTTGCTCTTCATTCATTTTTAGACCCTTTGAGCTCCAAAAATGCTTCTTGATGGGTTGCTAGGCAACTATTGTTGAATACATGCAAGAGGCATTAATCGTGTGAACATTTTCAAAAACAGGCAAGAAATTGTTTAGAACTGAAGACCCTGCCATACCTAAAATAAAATATTTCCTTCTTAAGCAGCTGTTCAGATTAGGGCCACTATAGGCTGTTGGTTTCTCCATGCTGCAAGGTAAGATGATTCACCAAACATTATTCATCTGCACTTCTTTGTCTTCTTTCTTTTTCAATTCCCCACTCAAATATTAAGTAGCCTCATTGTATAACAAAGCCCCACACAAGGAATAGCTGGGACTTGTCTCATTAACTATGTTCTGGTTTTCCTGTGGTACGGTGGCTCACTACTCACATTTTTCCTCACATGTGTAGTTCATACTTGTGTGTCCTCCGGGCAGGACAACTTGTGGCTGGTCAATCATTATACCAAGCTTCAGAACCCACTAAACTTATCACAGAGCCATCTTCTCTTTCTCTGACCCAAATGGAAACAACAAGAACTCTTCTATTTTCCACATCAAAGAGTAAGCTTTCTGCTGATGCCAAATATTCTGTGCTTCTGACCAGTCAACATACATTTCATTTTATAGTGTGTTTCCCTTGCACTTTTTTTTTTCAACATCCCAGTGTCATGATCAGGTACAAAGACTTCCACAAATCAAGCCAAACATCTACACTAAGCAAGGGTAGTTTGTTGTAAGGCGATTTCCCTCTTTTCTTGAGTATTCAGTGGAGAAACAAAAATTTCCATCAAGATGAAGTTGTAAGGGCAGACAAGGCTAATTTCATATTCTTCCCACTATCTGGTTCACATCACAACCAGTTTCCTCATCAGAACTGGGGGAAATGAATCATGGCTCAGATTAGTGCCTGGAACATAGTACATATATCACTAGTTATTATTATTATTATTGTTGTTACTTCTGGGTTTTGGATCATATGTGTTTTCCTATTATTTCTTGGCTATATAGATTCATTTTGGTTCATTCCAATCGAAGATGATGTCTTCCCTATGAAATTATTTTGGAAAAATACCAAGGATAATTGAACCTGCCACAAAAAAAGAGGTCATTATCACAAATGAAAGTACATTAAAAAATAAATATGATTCTCAACTAGCAAGCTTAATTTTGGAGATCCAAGAGATAAGAGAGGCCTGGTGAACCTGGAACTGAGAGCAGTCCATGTGATGTGTGCAAGAGTTAGGAAAACAGGAAGAGAGTAAACAATGGAGGCAATATGAAGTGGAGAGCATCATGGCTCTGTAATATTCTGGAAAGATCAATCCCAGGCCTCTCTGTGTGCCTACCACCACCCCAAACAGTCCTGGAGAGTGGATGGGGACTAGTAGATCTCTTTTGGCTTAGATTAGTCGTGGTATGAACTGTAAATCCCTTGAAAGTGTTTCGTGTCAAGTATTGTGCTAAGAGCTTTCATTTAGTCCTTAACATAAAATCCCCTTAGATGGGTAATATCATTATGGCTGATTTAAACATAAGGAAACTAAGGCATAGAGATGTTAAATTAATAGCCCAGCAACTGTGAGCAGACACTGAGAGCGGCCCCCACAGGTCTTCAGAGTTCCCCTTCTTGGCTCTGCCTCTACTGAACAGCCTGTCTCAATAACTTGCCGGTGTATAGGTTTTATTGCCCAAGACGAGGTAGCTGAGGAGGAGAGTGGTCACACAGCAGGATGCAGGGACAACTGGCCCATACTTGGTAGGAATGCTCATTCAATACTGTGAACTGGTATTTGAGTACTTACATTTCTCCTTCAAACTAAGAAAGAAACAAGCCCTAGTTTGTTCATTCTTCCCAGGCCCCACATCATTAAAGGAAACCTGTCGCATTCCCAACTAAGGTAAATATAATAGGAAAATTAAGAATTATTTCCAACTAATATTTCTTGGGCACCAATTTTCATGGTGCCCAAATATTTTTTGGATCACCAAAGAAACATGAGACAGAACTCTTGTGTTTTACGGATATGGATGGAGTTTGTGTGGTGGGAGTCAGAATTGATGTATCCCTTTTGTATTCACTGTTACCCAAGATAAGCAGGTGACACACAAGGACACAGTGTTTTCCAAGATTCCCTTGTCCCTTGTCTCATGAACCTGAGACTCTGGTGTGTTTCATGATTCCCTTGTTCCCTTGTCTCATGAAGCTGAGACTCTGATGTGGAAAGGAGAGAGGCAGTAGGTGTAATGGCGAGGCATTACAAGAGGGCACGAGCAGGAGCTCTGGAAACACCACAAGTGCTGAACTCGCTGAAACCGCAGGGAAGACATTTCTGAAGAAGTGACACTAAAGCTGAGATCTGAAGGATGGAAGGAAGTTGACCAGGCTGGGGGTAATACAATAATGAGAGAGTTTCTTTCCCAGGAAGGATATAGAAAGAGGTTCAGATTCAAGGGAGAGAAAATGAGATTACAAACCGAAGAAAGTCCTGAATTTCCAGGCTATACAGAACCCAAGGGAGGGACCATTATCCTTCAATAAGATACCACTAGACACAGACATCGCCATGACAAAGATCTTCCATATTGCAGACCTTCAGGAGACAGAGTTGGAGCAAGATGATGCTTGATGGATACAGGGCCAGGAAAGATGGAGAAAGAAAGAGAGGAAAGGCAGAATGTTTCCTTCCCTGATCTTTCCTTCTGCATGATGGACACAGGGTGAAACTAACACTGGCTGTCCACCCTGCCAAGAGCATCCTTACCCCAACATCTTGTCACTGTGACATGTCTCTTCATCTGCATGTGTCATCCCTGGTAATAAAAGGCTTACAATTATTCCTCTTGTTCCCACTAGCCCATGCTTGGCTCCTTCTGCAGGCTGAAGTTGCCTATTTTAATATATGATTCTTCATTTATTCATTTTCAGCCAGCAAACAAATTTTAATTAGCCTGCTCTTTATTAAGGACATGGAGCAGGTTATTAACTAGGTACATCTTTGGGTCTTTAAAAAAAAGTGCAAAAGGCATAATCAATCTGTGTGTGATGTTGAAGGGTTTAATTGGTATTAGTCAACATATTTAGAGCAAATCTCATCAAGCTCCATTTTTGAGCCCTGACTCAACTGACAATCCTGCAAGGCAGAAGGAAAAAGTGGGATTCATATCTTAGTCACTTGTAAAATTTGCCTGTCCCTCAATTATATTAGTTCCAGTAAAATATTCAAGGGAATAGTCCAACTTAAAAAAAAAAAAAAAGCATATCTTCTCTATTGAATCTGACATAAAGGAGTCACTTAGGTCCATTATAGTTCTTATTTACTATTAGAATTGTTTAAGGTTTTCCATACTCTGAAAGGCCACCACTATGCTGTGTCCCTATTGTATTAGACCTAATTCCATACATTGGACTACACAACATTACTTAGTTGATAATCAATAGATGTCAATTGGACAAATAAACAAATGAACAAACTGATTGTCTCTACTGCACATATCTGCTAATAGGTAAGATAGGAAACTGAAGGATTAAAAAAGTCACATGAGGTGTCTGGGTCATCCCAATGGGTAGATCTGTCATGGTTAGTTGTTCAATATGGTGCTCCTAGGTGTTGTGCGTGAGTACTCAGCATAAGTCTAATCCGCTTATGGGAAAGCCACTTGGAATCTGAGACCAGCTGAAGTGGGCTGGAGAAGGTGAGTGTTAGTATCACCACTTTACTAAAAGTTCTCAGCAGTTACTCAAGATAACTTCCTATTATCCTTTCCAAGGCATGTGTGAGAATTTGTAAGGCAGGATCTTTGGTGTATTTTCACCTGATACAAACCCTTCCTGGGCTTCTGTTCAATGAAGTCACTTTAGAACATATTTATGAAAATATTTTAGAAATCTTTTCAGTTTGCTGGAGTTAAAAATGCAAATGAGCTTTCCATTTGCTTCAGCTCCACTGGCCCTGGGTCAGCCTGTGTGGAATGGCTGGCTTGGTTATGCATATAAAACCCGAAGGATTTATATAAATAGAGGAGTTACAATATGTTCACAAGTTACACATATACAGCTCACTGTGCAGTGACTTGATCAAGAGTGATTTGTATTTTGCATGTTTTTCTAATTACACCTCTGTTGTAACATCTAGCAGCTATTGTAGGAAGCACACAAGCAAACATAGGCCATCTAGCTAATTTCAAGGCAATAGATGCCAAGTATGGATACAGGAACAAGGCGATAACTTAAGTACAAATGACAATGCTTGTTACAGGGAAATTTTAATGACTAAAAGCAGAGAGAAAAATCCAGATCACCTTTTCAAAAAGACTTTAGACATGACCCAAGATCTCCTCTCCCAACTCTCTTTATACTCATGTGAATTTGCTCAAAATATTGTCACAGAAGTCTATGGCTAAGATAAAGAGGTTCCTTTATTGTGAAATTCTTTGCAGTAAGAATAAGATGTGAATAAATCACAAAGATGTAAGATAAGAACTATGTATGGAAAACACTGTGATAGATGTCACATCTCATTAAATATAATTTTATGTGATCAGTTACTGTATTGCCCATTTAATTGATTTATATACACTTTAGGAAGCTTTTTACTGTTCAGAATGTAATTAAATATTTTATAATTAAGTACATAGTTGATTAATTACAATGTTTATGGTCATTTCAACTGAAAGCTAAATATTGGGTCCTTGGTCAGAATCCTACCCTCCCTCCCTTTAAAACACTGCTTCTATAAATAATGTTCTATGAAAACAAACTATACTTCACCTACACAACTTTTACTTAAAGCACTATTTTCAGTTGGGCATTTATACATAGTAATCAAGTGGCTGTTTTTTCTTTATTGTATACTCCTAAGTATCTTGGTATAGAATCATTATCAGTATTTTACAAGTTCTTCCCAAACAATTTCAGAGCAAGAAAAGAATAACAACACAGATGATGATTTATACCCATTAGGAACGTAGTCGATATCTGCCCATGAAAACTTTTCTGGATTTTCTTTCTTTTTTTTTTGGTGTGTGTGTGTGGTACCAGGGGTAGAACCCAGGGGCCTTCTAGCTCTAGTCTATACCCCCAACCCTATTTTATTTTTTTATTTGGAAACAGGGTCTTACTAAGTTGCTGACAGCTTCCCTAAGTTGTTGAGGCTGACTTCAAACCTGCAATCTTCCTGTCTCAGCCTCCCAAGTACTGGGATTGTAGGCATTTGCCACCCTGATCGTTTGGATTATCTTTTTAGTTCAGTGGTTTGGTAGCTTTTATACTCTACTAAGAAACAATGGGAAGTTAATCTCCCTCCTGAAAGAAAAAAAATCAGAAAACATAATTTTGTCAAATCTCCTTCAAAGGAATTTCTTTGCTAGCTTATCTGTTCAAAGCTGCTTAAGATACGGTAGTCAATATCAATCAGGAAACATTTGACCCAAAGAGATAAAAGTCCGGAGGTATGAGCAGTTTGATGAATAGTTTGCCCTTATCAGTTTGTAATTGCTATTATAAACTCAACAGAAAGGTTCCCTTCTACTCTCTTTCTGAAATAAGTCCCAAAGAAGAAGGAGCGGGGGTGTCACCACTAAACCTCAGGCACTGCGCATGTGCGTAACCTTTGGCTGCTGTAAAGACAACAGGTGTGGCTTTAGCCAAACAAAATTCAGTCTCTTTTTGCATGTATACATATATATATGTGTATATATATATATATATATATATATATATATATATATATATATATATGTATATATATATTTACTTGTTTACTGTTCACATCCCTATATTCTAGAGTTCATGAAGGCAGGGATTTATGTCTGTTTAATTCGACAAGATTTAATCAGAGCCTACTGTAGTGTCTGGTATGTAATAAGTTCTCCCTAAATGCTTGTTCAACTGATGGATGGTGGTCTGGGCAGAAAGAAGAAAAGATGAATCAAGGAATAAGTGCTCTTTGCTCAGTGGATATGATCCCCCCCCCTTTTTTTTTAAGTGAAAGCAATTAGCCATGTATGGTGGTGTTATGCCTATAATCCCAGTACTTTGAAGGCTAAGACAGGAGGACTGCATATTCATGGTCAGCTTTAGCAACATATTGAGATCCTCAGCAACTTAATGAAATCCTGTTTCAGAATAAAAATAGAGTAGGGCTGGGGGTGTAGCTCAGAGGTAGAATGTCCCTGAGTTCAACCCCTGGTAACACACACACACACACACACACACACACACACACACACACACACAAAAAGCAAAGGCAACTGAGGCTTGAAAGCAACATTGCTCATGACATGGAACTTGACATGGTATCTTCCATATCTGTGCAGATGATGTTGCTGAAGATGCTAAGAAGCCTCTTCTCTTCCAGACTCAAAAAGAAGCAGGAGAGTAGATACCACCAGTTTCATCTCTTCATCTTAACTCCTCCTGTCATTATTTCAAGACTACTGTCCTGGGGGCACAGCACAAAATCTTTCTCATACATAATCTTGGTCAATCCTTATGATAGCTATGGGAATCAGGTGTAACTATTTTGGTATATAAGTTGAGAAAACTCAGAAAAGTTAACTCGCTCAAACAACAACAACAGAAAGGGCAAGGAAAAAGACCCAACATTAGGAAAAACCTGGGGATAAATGACCTAAAAACCTATTCTGAAGGTGAGCAGACAACAATAATGATGCACAGCTTAATTCCTTTCTAAAGGCACAAGAAGGCTGTAGCTCAGCACCCAATCACGAGAATATAAGAAGAATGGTAATGGTTGGACCAAGTGCTGGTTTATTCTAGATTTCCAATAACACACACACACACACACACACACACACACACATGCACGCATTTTTTTTGGGGGGGGTGGTACTGAGGATTCGACTCAGGGGAGTTCTATCCATATACCTAGTTCTTTTAAAAAAATATTGTAAAACAGGGTCTTGCTAAGTTGTTGAGGGTCTAAGTTGTTGAAGCAGGCCTTGAACCTGCGATCCTCCTGTCTGTGCCTCCCAAGTACTGAGATTACAGGCATGCACCACCATGTCCAACCCTACATTTTATTCTATGAGTTCCAACAACAGTTTCTGCATCTGTACTAATGGGCTCATATTTTTTCCTTCTGGCCTCTCAAAGTTCTCTTGGAGGAACACGAAGGATTCCCTTTGCCAGCTAAATACCATTGTGGTAATTTGAAAGGGAAGTTGGACACTGATGTGATGAATTACCCATAAGGCTCTCGTAATCTCCAACCAAAGGTTTCCCCTCAGTGGATAAGTGGTTTTGTGTTCTGAAGACCATTTCACCTACAGCTCCTTTAATCTCAGAAGCCTATAAAGATCAACTGAACTGACTGCCCTCCCTGAGAGGTTCAGTGGTCCTCAACTCACATTAGGTTTGAAGCTACTGACAACAAAGTGTGCCAAATGGTGTGGACATACCTCCGCCTTCATTATCATCCTCAAAGATAAAGACCCTCCAGGAAGCTGCCCTAACCAACCTGCACACTAGTATTATCTTTTTTTCAATTGCATATAACTTCCATCACACAGCCAGCCCCTTATTCTTCTATGTAAAATTTGTTTTATGAATCAGTTAAAATAGATTTACTTAGTATCCCAAGCAGGTTTCATTCTCCAATATGCCTAGGACATAGTTCAGATCAGAACAGCCACGATTCATTAAATATTTGTGACTCAACTGAGAGGTCAGAAATAGCTATCTTAATTTTGTCTAAAAGTATCATTTTTATTAATTTTATAAGTAAAGCTTCTCTTCACTTGATTAATTTTCCATGACACTACTTGTCTTTCTATTCAGGGTTGCAATGATCTGTCCTTCATTTTCTTTTTCTTTTTCTCTTTCTCTTTTTCTTTCTGTATCTGACCAAAAGTCTGTTGTTTCTGATTTGACAATCTGCTCTAAATCCCTAACCTCTCCCCCTTTATAAATTTACCTTACACTGAACAATCCTTTCAGCTCAGTAGTTTTTAATCCTTCTGGTATAAGAATATGACTCAAAATGTAGCAATGACCTGCCTATGCCAGTATAAACATGCCATTTCGTCAAGTTGATGTGAAGAGACTGAAAAAGGACTCTATGTCATATATACACAGTGCAAGGAACTCTGAATACAGTGATGGTCAATTATAATTATGACTGATAGCTGAAGGAGGCAATATAAGGAAGAGTTCTCTAACTTAAATTTAAGAAGCAAATCCATAGAAAGTATGAACTGATGAATATTCCAGTAAACATTTTGTTACTTTCAAACATTTCACTATCTGCTAACAAAGCATGTCTGAAAATATGTGTTACTTTAGCGGACAGATAAGAATTGTCCATAGAAAAGGAGGCAAAACAGTTTTTTCTGAATGATTGATCATTACCACCACGTGGTTCTGCCATACTCAGCAGGTGCTAGGGAAAGACCAGGAGACTTGCCCCAGTGTGTAGAGAGTCTAGGTAGGGGAAAGAGACAAACAGAGGCATCTCTTTGACGTGTTTCCAGTATTCTTTAAGTCAGGGGCCTCATCAAAATTAAAAAACAAAAGAAAACAAAACAAAAAATCAGATGGGAAGTTAGAACACTGGCTTCACGGGTTTTGCTGTCTTGGTTAAAAAAAAAATAACAAATTTAACGTTGAACTCCAGTTATAGATCTCTATAGATTGTTCCCACTGAGGGGTTTTATGGTTTGTTTGCAATTTACATTTGAATCAGTTTCCTAGCCAGAAAGTATGCTCCCAGTTCCTTTCTGTCATTTAAATTCTTTATAAGATCCAGGGAATATCTAGGTCCTATACTTTCTTTTAATATAAAGGAAATCATATTAATTTTAATATTTGATGATAGCTCTGTAATCTATAAAGTCCAGATCAGAAGTCACCACTGAGGAGTCACAGGAGCGATGAGGCACAAATAAAGGAGTGACGTTTTCAAAAGATGCCATGGCTCTACTGAGTGCACATGGAGCAGGACCACCCTCAACAGGAAACCCACATGTCCCTTAGAAAGCCTCAACCACAGCAAGCGCTGTAGCATCTCAGAGGTCATCTAGTCCAACCCACTGGACAACTGGCAAATTTAATGGTATAAACTTTGTTAAGATGGGCATGGTGGCACATGTTTGTAATCCTAGTATTTCAGAGGCTGAGACACAAGGATTGCATGTTCTCAACCAGCCTCAGGAACTTAGTGAGACCCTGTTGCAAAATAAAGAATAAAATAGGGCTGAGAGTATAACTCAGAGGTAGAATGCTCCTGGGTTCCATTCCCTGTACCACAAAATGGAACAAAACAAAAATAAACAAACAAAACTCTGTAAATATCACAAAGCACATATTGTATGAGGGGCAGGTGTAGCTGTGGAGCTTAAAGCAACTAAAATAGCTATAAAAGGCAAACATTAGAAGAACCCGAAACAGTTATGTGATGTTGGATCTTATCTCTACTTTTCCCAAAAGGAGAACATTTGCAAATCATTAATAACTCCCCTTCTCTGATTTCTCTTTATGTTGTGTCATCTTCCAATTACTGTGATTGTGCTGATCCTGCCAGTTTCTTAAAGGCCCAGCTACAAAATATGCCGACTAATTGTCGAACAGAACCAGGGAGCTATTAACACCGCAGTGGTGTAGCCCTGCTGCCGCACTCTATTATATCTACGCAATTGGGTTTGTACAGCTCCAATTCATGCCTTGAAATGCTTAAATAAATTAACTCCTTTATTTAGACATAAACATCACATAGCACCCCAGAAGAGCCAGAATGGACTTTTCTGGTTCACACATTGGGTCCTGGGCAAAGGGAGATACTTTTCAGTAAATATCACTAACCATAATCTTGATTCTCTAATTTCAGAAACCCATTCCTCCAACGGAGTAATATTTATAGAAGATAAAATTTGGGTTTTCAATTATGCCAACTCTCTCTTTCATATTCAAATGCTACATATATTCCAGAACATGTTTATAGAATTCTCCCATATTTCTAAATAAATACACCAAAGAAGTTCTGAAATATACACATTTTAAAGATGCCTTTGCGCACACCAAGTTATTCCCAGATGTTTTACATTCCGAATTTCTCAATAAATGAATAACATGCTAGGAAAGCAAACATGAGCTGACAGTATTTAGTCTAAGTTTTTTAAATGTTATAACATGTGCAGCTAAAAACGATGCTCAATAACTGTGTTTCACTATCAGCAGTTATTGAGGAATCCAAATGAGCGTTTGCAGGATTTGGCCCAGAGCCCTAGATAAATGTGGCCCTTGGGATGGTTGTTTTGTGTTTCTCACAACCACGCTGCAGCCATCTCGCGCGTGCGTGTGTGTGTGTGTGTGTGTGTGTGTGTGTGTACTCATGTGACAAACCCATGATCCCAGTTCACTGCCACCCGAGCTCATTAACAAGCATCACAGTCCCACACTCGGTTCTGTGAGCTTTGAACCAGTTCCAGAACGAGGCTACAGCAAATGGCAGCTTGGCCTTTTCACTTCTTCCATTTTTTTTACACTTAAAAAAAAAAAAATAGCACCAAACTCTCAATAACTGCTCCTTTCACACCTTTTATCTCCTTTATAAATTCATAATATTCACTCATTAAATCTCAAACTTTCCTACGTTCTTATGTAATGCTTAATTCTCTTCTTCTCTGGTGTTGGCTTGTGAAATGTCTTTAATTAAAAAAGCTAAAAGCACTCTAAATCTGGATGGCAGACTCATTTCCAGGGCATTCAGGCATGTTGTCTAATTTTAAAACTCTGACAGGATACATGTAAATTTATGCAAGTTTCATAAAAGTCACAATTTCCTCCTTGAATTCAAGCTAAAGAAAATGCCCCTGAGCTCTTTTCAGAGCTGTTTGTTTTACTGGAGAGCTCATTTTGCCCATTGTGTCGGAGGTGATTATTCTGCAGAATATCTCATGTCAGCTTCCCACCAATCTACTGAGAATCAAAGAGTTAAATTTCCCGATTATTGATCAAACAGCCTCTTTGATCCCTAGTTTGTGGTTTTAAACACAGATGGAGGAGGGGGAGGGAAAATATTATCATGCAAATTATTTGGGTTGACAGTAATTAAGAAATTATATGTTAAGAAAATCAGTAATTGTTCGTATGAGTCATTAATGTGTTTTCATTCTTTGTAAAACTTTCTGGCACGCCCTTCCTTTCTTGCTTTAAATAAGCTAGGACTGGAAAATATGCATAGTATTTGGAACCCAGGGGAGTGACATATTAATTCAAAGTTTTCTTGGTCAAACATGTTTCTGTCCCTATTGTTTCTATCATCCTCTACCCAAGGTTTCTCTCCAGAAAGGTGGAGTAGCCTCTTTGAATATATGGGGTAGGGTCTTCTATGAGCTGGCAGTGTCCTCCCTTCAGAGGGTCACATCTAAAGAACCTGCTGCTTAGGAAATCTGTAAGAAAAACCACAACACGCGGGGAGTCAGAACCAGCTCAGCTGTGGGCAATTAGCCCGTCACTGTTAATTCTGTGGCTCCCTAAGAGCAAATCTTCACTCTGAATTAAAACTTTCGCCAAAGTTTGTTTTGGAAGTCTTAAATACACAGGAAAGAGAATAAAAGTATATGATGGAAGACTGAGACAGGCTTCCCAAACAGTTGGGACACCTTCAAATGAACTCAGGTTAGTTAACTTACAAATCGGCAATCCCTAAAAGAACACCAACTAAAATTGCATTTGTTTTTATTGAAAGGCAGCCTCAAGTGCTGACATGTAGCATAGGACATGTGATACACAATAATACTCTTAAACCAGTTCTGACATAATATCTCCGGCGGCCTAATAACCACAAATGATTGCTTTAGTTAAGAACTAGCCAGAAGCAAAATAGAGCCATGTAAAAGTAGCTTGAACCATAAATACCTCAACAATATTTTATGTCACTTTGTAAAAGTTAAAGGAGTCCTATAATAATTAACAACAAAAACGCCATGTTCTTTACTATTGTATAGTGGTTGTGAAAGGTTATTTCATAGTCCCGGGGCTGCCAGTGCTGTAAATTATGCAGGCACCAAGAAACATTAAGGAGAAATAATAGCAATTTAAATGAAGGCTGACGTAATTCATGATAAACAGTCATTGGAAAATATTACGATGTTGTCTTTTTCGAGTGGGTTTAATCAGAAGAATGTGACCATATTCTAACATAAACCACTTCTCTTTTCCATTGTGTTAGCACTTGGAATGTTGGCACTCACCCTACTTGCAAGGTTCTTATTCACAATAATTGCTGAATCCAGAACTCCAACACCTCCAGGGACCCTAACAATGTAAATTTGGTATTCTGATTGATGGAAGGAGCTTCCAAGACAAAGCTCCGAAGCTCTGAGCTGCATGGTGGTCCAAAGGAGGGATTGAAACCTGAGACTCATGTAGCCAGGGTGCCTTACAGAACACCTATCAAAAGATGGCTAAGTAACACAAACATTGAAGAATTATTTATTGTCATGTCTAATAGAACCTGGAGACGTGGGATAAATCCAGCAGCTGTCCTGATAAAAGCAAACCTCTGCCACAGTGTTCTGGGTCAACTGTAAATATAGCAACACATTAAGAAGCCAATATGATGAGGTAGGCCAACCCTTCCAACTTCCATTAATGCAAAGTATCATGGGATCAGGATCATAAGATATGATCACACAATATGGTGGACAAGCAGATGTTCATATCTGAATGTGCATAAAAATTGCTACTTTCTGTAGCAATAACTGCTGATTAGGGTCATGTTTGGGAGAGGAGGATAAGAAAGCTCAGGAACACTTCTCATGCAAGCATGGAGACCAGGCAATATTTACCTATCCAGCATTCACCCAGCCTTTGGAAGTGTAAAAAGAATAAATGATATTGCTATTATAACTGCAAAGCCTTCCAATGTAGAGTTCATTTAAAAGTCTTTAAGCCAATTATTGATTACCTGTGCTGATAAAGGAAGGCAAGGATAAAAGAAAACACAGAAAATCCGATAGCTTATTTTCCCCACTGGTTTCTATTTCATTCATGATCCATTCTTTCCATTTTTTCCATTAAGAGCAGCAGAAGTGATTTCATTTTTTTCTTCCTTTCCTTTTTTCTGCCAACCTTCGGGTGGAGGTGCTAATGAGCTGGAATAAACTCAAATGAAAGGAGAAGAGGCCTGCCCAGTAAGTCAGGGGCTTGGATAATCTGCATAGTGGGGCCTCTGTCCCTGATGATCAAAAATTAATTGCCATCTTCCAAAGATCACTTAAAAAATCTCCATTTTGTAGCCAAACAGACTATTTTTGACACTGGATCTTTTCTTCCAACTAAATCTATTTAAATCATCCCAGAGGTCAAATATCTGGCCACTCCTTTAAAAATATTCTTTCAAAATAAGATAAATGGGGTTCTCTGGCATTTACACTAATAAAAACCTATTTTATCTCCTGTTACCACACAAACCTTACTTTCTCTAAATAGCCCATTGCGAACATTATCAGTGAATTTTGCTCAGTGTACAAATATTTTATGTATTACAATGACTAGCAGAACGCAAAACTTGCAAATATTTATTTTTAGACATATGGGAAAAAAAGCAATTAGAGCTAAAAATGTGAAGAATGAAGAGCTCACTTAGAAGCAATTACATTGGACATGCAAACTGTCCCCCCATCAAACTTTTATTCAGATGTTGTAGCTCATATTAAGAAATATCACTTGCACACACACAAAAGAAAATATTATTTCACAACTGAAAATATCTAATCACTATAAACAACATCTGGGGGTCATTAATAACTTACTTACTTGCAGCTAAATTAGCCAAATAATATGTGGCCTGACTCAGAATTCTTAAATGTCTATTTTTGAAAAAGAAGAAAAAAGAGAACAAAACGAAACATAACACCATGACTTATTTTCACAAACATGGGTGCTCTCTGGGCAGTTTATGAGCAGCGACGAATGTGTGTACACATAACAGATGAGCTGGGTACACTTAGGAGGGACATACTGTTTATGCATTAATCACAACTTCCCCTTACGTGGTGTCCTGTTTTCGTCTTGAGGAAGTTCAAAATTGTAATATTGAGTTCACTCTCTCTGTGCTCAGAGCCACGTATATAATTAGCATATTTTTCAGACTGGTGAGAATCTGACCATAAGTAACATCTGAGAAGCTTCCCATTCCAAACTACTACAAAGCCTTTTGTATGTAGCCTCATAATACATTTTAAGAAAAGGCATGCTGTTCAAATATTCCAGCCTGAAGATAAAAGAACTAACAATTTTACTGCCACACAACCCACTGTACTGAAACACCCTAAATATTTATACTAATGGGAGTTGAAAATAGTATCAAGGACAATGCCAAAATATTTCTTCCACACATTATTAGCAACAGGCTTAGGGAAGACAGATGCCAAAAAAGCCAGCACTTTTTAAATTCATTGGGTCCCATCACATGGCCTGTTGTTACAGGTTTTATGGAGGCTTATGAGCTAGGTAAAATCATCTTTAAGACAATTTATATCTTCAGCTTTTAAAATGCCTCTAAAACATCATTCTTCATAAAGTATCAAGTCTCTAGTGTAAGGCATGCATTTCAGTGTCCACAGAATTGGTGGTCCCCCAGCTGGTGATTTTTTTAGAATTATAATCAGCAATGTTTTTCATTGTGTCCGCAATATGGTACATCTGAAAATGATGTGTCATAGAAATGATGTTTCAGATTTGATGAACTGTAGTACCCAATTGGTCTGTAGCAGAGGTCAAGAAAATTTTCTATAAAAGATCGGAGAGTCAAAACTTCCCGCTCTGTGGGCCATACTCAAGTCTGCCATCGTAGCGCAAAAGCAACCATCAATAAGACACAAGTGCGTGAGTGGGCAGTGTTCCAATAAATCTCCACAGCAGGTGACAGCCTGGATGTGACCTGTGAGTAGTAGTTGGCGCTATGTAAACTAGATGGCAAACAGCAGACTGAGTTACAAGAGCGGACCCAGCGGTGCACGATGATGGGACCTCAGTCCTGATGCAGAGCCTTCTCATGCTTGGAGCCTTCCCAGTCTCCCAACTCACCTACAGCAGGTGCGCCACAGATGTATGATAAGGGGAGTTGTGAATGACCATGTTTAATCTCTTGCTATTCAGGGGTGAAGCAAAGACTATGTATGTAGGTGAGTTTGAAGAATGTACCGGTCTTCTCCTGTAGAAGCATTGTTTTATATTTTTTGTCCAAAGCCCCAGCTATTTGAAGCACAAATCAGATTCTTATAATCACTATTTAAATGAATTACAATAGTTAACTGGCTACTAAAAAGAGCAGTACAGCACAGCCTTTCAGTGCATTCTGTTGACATTCACAGTGCAGGCTTAAATCCCAGCTGCCCCACTTGACTAGCTGTGTCGGATGACTTCCTTAAACAGGTCTGAGTTTGGTTTTCTCATCTGAGAAGGAGGAATGCAACACCTCCTTCAAAGTATTAATGGGGGAAATCAATAGAGATGGTGTATACAGTCAGTGTTTAATAAATATTATATAATATTGGCCTCACTGAAGTGAAATGCACCCAATTCACTAAACAGATTTCCCTTAGAGATGCAAACTATATTTAGGCACCTAAAAGAGTACCTAACACATGGTAAAATCTCAATAAAAGGTATGAGCTACTGACATTATTATTATATTTTAACTAATCAGTATTCTCAGGAAATGAGCCATTTTAGTTAATGAAGTATAAAATTTATGGAAAATTATTAGAAATGCCTTTTTGTTTTGTTTTGTTCCACTGATGGCACGTAATTGTGTGAGAACAGAAAGGGATCTTTTTTGGTACTGAGATTGAACCCAGGGGATTCTACCTCTGAACTATACCCCCAGCCTTTTTTTTTTTTTTTTTTTTTTTTTGAAACAGGGTCTTGCTATGTTGTTGAAGCTCTCCTTGAATCTGAGATCTTCCTGTCTCAGCCTCCTAAGTATTGGGATTATAGGTGTGCACTACCACACCTGGCCAGAAAGGGATCTTAAAGCTCACCTAGTCCAAGTGTTCTTAATATAAGGCTTCGCATACTCTATGAATTGTGAAAAAGATATGCACAACATTCTGTATTTGCTATATATATTAATTTGCTAACAATTCTGTTCAAAGCCATTATTATAATAATTATGTTTGCATGTACATTTTTATGAGATGTATAGGTTTTCTCTTATCCTCAAAGGGGGCCTGCAATTCCCAAATGCTCAAAAATGTGATTCAACATTTCACATATGAAACATGGATACCCAGAGAAGTTAACCGGGTTGCTGAAGGTCCTTATTTGGTATGAGGTTCATATTCAGAACCCAGGTCTTCTGAGTCTCAGACAAGTGCCCTTTCAAATATGTTGTGCCTTTTCTTAACTTTTTGGTAGTTAATAGTGAGGATATGATAAACTTTGCCTGAGCTCACTTTTTTGTCAAAGCCCAGTATTTACGCAAGAAAGTTTTTTTTCCTGTTGTGCTTCAGATGAAGATACTCTGGATCTTTATTCTGAACGCTGGTTCTCAGTGTTCTCAACGCCTGCTGTAGAAGCCTCAGTAGATACCTAAATCCATAGCAGGTTCTGATGATCTGATACCTTTGCTACCACTTAGAAGAAAAATTATTCTGGCACTACCACGTCTGGCCAGAGCAATTCCTAGAATCTTTCCTTAACCAAATCATCAATGATACTTTTAATGTATGAAGGTGTTCAAAACAGTGCTGACTACACATTATACGAAGAGCAACAAAACAAAACTCTGGCGGAAACAATCCACACCTCTAATAGAAAGGGATTATTTAAATTTTGATGAGTTCATTTTATGCAATATCATGCCACTCTTAAAATGCAGTTCGTAAAATGTTTGTAATAATGATAGGGAAACTTATTTTATAATAACTAAAACGTTTAAGACACAAAAATGTTCTCAAGTAAATAAAAATGCTTCGGAAAAAGACTGGCTGGAAAGAGATAACACTGATGAGATTTCTGATGAGATTTAGGGAGTGGAATGGGGATGAGATTATTGATGACATTTAGGGAGGCAATATTAGAGTAGATAGCATACCAACTTTGAAGCCAGACAGACCTGAACTGGAATCCTGTTTGACCACTTTCTAGTGGTGTAACTTTGGGCCTGTTTAACCTTTCTCTGTGAAATGATGGTTAATAAGATCTTCCTGATAGCAACGCTGTAAGGATTAAATAAGCTAATGTATGTAATGGGCTCAGCATAAGGCCTGACATATGGTCCATGCTCGTAGAAAAGTGACAATTATTATTATAACTATACTTGTACTTTCCATAATGGAAATAATTTCATAATGAGAAAAATATTTTGAAAAACATATGATCTCTTTTTTGCTTTGTATTCTTTTTCCCCCTTGAAATATTACACTAAGGGGCCGGGCGTGGTGACGCACGCTTGTAATCCCAGCATTCGGGAGGCTGAGACCAGAGGATCCGGGTTCGTGGCCAGCCTCAGCTACCTAGTGAGGCACTCCGCAACTTAGTGAGACTCGGTTTCAAAATAAAGAATAAAAAATAGGGCTGGGGGTATAGCTTGGAGGTAGAATGCCCCTGAGTTCAATCCCCAGTACCGCAAAAAAAAAAAAAA